>BHFT01007009.1:0-38481 GCA_004320025.1 Laticauda laticaudata | reverse complement strand
TCCCTGAAGCTCAAACATTTTCATGTCTTTGTATCTTTTACAAATTTATATTTTACAAAATTAGAATTTGTAATTTTATACAGCCTGTCACATAGCGCCGATGGACTGCAAAAGTTCATGTAAAAAGGACCACAGCGGACGAGGAAATATGCTTCCCATCCGTTGTTCATCTGCTCTCAAAAGTGGCCCGAAAATTTGCATAAAACAGAGCGGGTACAAAAACGGAAAGGAACGGACAGGGGAGGATCGTACCAGGTATGTTAAGCGGATGCTTCCAGGGAAGCCCTAGCAGATGGAAGCGGATGGAAGCGGATGGCACATTCCGCAGGCTTCGGGGGGAGTACAGCGAAGCAGACACGCAGTGGAAGCGAGCAGATCAGAGCGGATGCTGAGCCGCGATGCCGCGGACGCATAACGGACCTGTCGCTATCGCGCTCCAAGTGCATCCCGCTTCTAGACGATCTGATGCCCTAGCAGATCTCACGCAAAGCAGTTCCAGCTGCCCGCATTGCGGCTGGTGTGCACGGTATGCCATCTTGCCCAATCAGCCTACGCGATCATAAAAGGATTCTGCAGTCGACTAAGCAGGTTGCATTCAGAGCGAAAGACCCCTGCTTGCCAGACACATTCCTCCTAGCCACAACACACCATGGGGAAGACTAGAGGAAGCCTGTGCCATCTCGCCCCTGCTACTGCCGTCAGGCCGCGGCGTAGCTCTTCTTTGCCAGCGCCTGGCTAAGACAGGATCAGTGGGCCACCATCCCACCCTCTGGCCCCTGACTCTGCTGGGCTGGGGCTTCTTGGGCTCATCGGCTCGCTGCGCCTGGTGCGCGGGCTTCTGCTGGGGCTTACCTGCTGGGGCGCTGCTCCTGGTTGCTTGCGTGTTACTCTGTTGGTGCTTACCTCGCTGGCGCTCTCCTGGTGCTGGTGCTTACTCTGTGGGTGCTGCTGCCTGGTCCTGGCTGCGTGCTCCTGGTCTTTGTTCTTCCTGGCTTGCGTGCGTGCTGGTCTTATTTTGATGCTGCTGATTCCTGCGTCGTGCTGGTGCTGCTGATTCCTGCTGTTTCTGTGTTGCTGCTGCTTGTGTGTTGTTTGCTTGTGGTGGTGGTGATGGTGTGATGGGAGCAGCCCACTAGCCAACCTCAAAAGCCCCCTCTGATGAAGGGTCCCAGAAGGCCCTGCCCAGAGGACAAGAATGAGGGCAAGTACGCGAGTCATAGGACAGAGATCGAGGGCTACTCATCAGAAGCAGGACATGAGGCATGAGGTGCTCAAATGCGCTGAGGGAGAACGAGTACCTATGCAGAAGGGAACCCACAGGCTCTATCGAGGACACCAAGAGGAAGCAGGCGGGAACTTGGAGAGAGAAGTGTCTTGGAAGAGCCTGCGGGCTACACTTCGGAGGTCCTCCTTGGGTGGTGGAAGCACAGCTGCACACCCTGGTAGGGAAGCTTGCACCTCAAGAAGTTCTTGGGCCAGGCCACGGTCAAGGCTCACCCGACTAGGAGAAGCGCTACCGTGATGGCCAAGTGCAGATTTATTGGAGGGGTGTGACATCCGCCACTTGCAGGAAGCAGCCCCTCTGTTCTACCTATACTCTCTCAGGCAAAGCCCACAGAGAGACCAGTCCTCTTCTGGGCCAAGAGTTCTTGCTCCTGTGTCCAGGCAGTGTATCTGTGGAGTGTCCCACGACGGCAGAACCCCCCCGACAAGCTGCACTCCCCGTGGCGAGCACGTGGAGGACCCCCTGATTGCAGTGGGGATGCAAAGGAGAGGGCACTGCCACACCATGAGACCAACCACACCCACCCCCAGCTCCCACCGTCCCAACAGAAAGCAAGGCAGAGAGAGCAGGACCAGAGGCGGACTGAGCGGCCACACTGTCCTGCTGGAGATTCAGGGACACCCATCAAAATGCTAGCGTCTCAGATTCCTTCTCTCAGCTGCGTTACACACAAACACACTACCATCTCAAAGCTTCCAACGCCCTTCCTCAGCTACGTCAACAATGACCCTTGATGCGACATGTTCCGAATTTCACCAGGCGCAATCAGTACCAGGGCATCAAGGACACAGGATCACAGGTCTTTCCTGCACAACCCCTCCAGGCCCCAGCTGAACCTGGCTCCGACCCAGTCCAGGTCTGTGCTCCTCCGATTCCCCAGATGATTCACAGACCCTTCCAAGGCTTTCCACAGTGCCCTTCACCCTTACCAAGCTATGGCTACCAGGAGTTATTCCAGCAGCACAGGCGCCCTTCCCATCCAGGCACACGGTACATCGAAATTTGCCACTGATGCACCGATTTGCCTAACAGCGCCCAACAGATTGCCAAACCCACGCACAGAATTGCCCACCCACGCCTTCATCTTGCAATCAGCTGCAGGACCAGACAGCCCCACTGACATTCCTCCTTCCTCCCACCCCACAGCCAAGCCCAGCCTCACGAACATCTGTCATCGTCTTGGGACTGACACCCCATGGTCATGGAGGAAGGTGGCCTCTCTAACAAACAAGGGGACTGAGCCAGCTTCTCTGAGACTTCCCTCCACACACCATCTCTTTGTTGTCCTCTCGGGCCAGGCGACCCCCAATGGCGCCTGCAGACCAGGCACTCCAGCAGCAAAAGCCACCTCAAACACACTCTGACCCTTCCATACACCCTTGAGACCTATGGCGGCACGCCTCAGAGTGACTGAGAAAAGAGTGCCAGAGACTGGGTTTCTACCTTTTGACTTTGATCTTTGCTGTGGGCCACTTGGACTTGGCGTCATTTTGCTTTTACAGTTTGTTTTTAATAAAGTTTATCTGTTGCTCACACACTTGATTCAGTTTCTTTTAGTCAATAAAGTCTTGGTGGAAACTTTTCAGGGAATGTTTTAAGCCTTTTGCAGCTTGATTGGAGCCATGGGGGTAAAGGTATTAGCAGTTGGGCATGGAGGATATGTGGGATGCCGGTAATAGCTGGTGGATGGGTTAGGATATCAGTGGGATAGATAAACTCCAGTGCAAAACATAGTGGACTTATTGGTCTGCCCTCCCAGCTGCGCACACATATTGGCCTTATTATTCGTAACAATGTAACTCATTGATCAACACATTGACATAAACACAAAACTCTTTATTAATGCCCTGTTTCATTGTTAAGGCCACTCACATAAATGCGACAACCAAGATCTCATCAGTGTGATGAGAGCAGGGCTGAAGGGAAGCATCATTAAGCATCTACCATCCTGCCTTAGCCACTCCCACTGGCTTGCAACAACAGTAGAAGTAATATATATACAGAAGAAGAATGCATGACTATCATATCCCATACATGTGAAAGCTTCTGTTGGGTGGGGCCTTGCACATCCACAGTGTTCTATTCAGGGTTTCCCTTGCCTCCACCCTTCACCAGGCTCTATGTTTCCCTTGTTGGTGGTCCACAACGGCCTGTTCTGAATATTGGGGGTAGCGGGGTGCACATGAGAATTATGCAGAATGCAGTAAGCTTTCATGATCCTCCTCACGGTCTCTGGGCAATGCTGCATGGTGGTGAGAAGTACTGGAACCTGTGGCCATGGGGATGGGCCAAAAGGCGTTCTGCACCACCGCCTAGCCCTGGACAGCCTGTAGTTGAAGATCCTCTTCTTCACGGGTGAGGCATCTGGAAGTGTAGGTTTCATGAGGTAGTTCTGAGGGATGAAGGCGTCATCCCCACAATGAAGTTAGGGCACATTTGTGTCTCGATTGAGCAGGGGGTTCTGGATCTGGGAAGTCCATGGATGAGTTGCGTTCCAGCTCCTCCTTGAGGTGGACTGGCGTTGTATACCTGGGCATCTGAAGATGAGCCGTTGCCTGCAAGCATCGATTGTACATGAACTTGTAGTCAGCATCGACCATGGCGAAGAGGATGATGCTGAAGAAGCCCTTTAGTTGAATAAGTGACCCTGACTTTGGCTGGAGCTTGCAGGCCACGTGCTTGCCCATCTTAATTGGTCTGGTTCCAACGAGCTGTGGCGGGAAGTTCCACTTCTGAAAACCACTGCTCTGGCAACTGTTTTCCCATCCTTCTTCAGTGGAGGGGCACTGGAGTTAGCTCCTCAGGTGATTATTCATGCATGGCCTGCACCACTTCTCTGACCACAATTGCTTGATGGTGTTGTGTGGAACCCCTCCAGGCGTAAACTGCTAATCTCTTGTACGTTCGGTCCCTGGAGGCCAGGTGGTGCAGAGTCATGTCACCGTTCAGCCAGGGTCCAGGCTTGGGGTCGAAGTTTGGCCTTTGTTTGCCTTGGTCGAACCTGGGTCTCAGTCCTAGCTCCACAACTTTCGTCCAAACATGGCTGGCGGGGCATCCTTCACGTAAGTTTCTGGGAATGCCCGAGTGTCTTATGCTTCCTCAGCTCCACCATCAGCTTGTTTATTCAGTCCGGACTCGGGCTCTTTGCTGTTGATCCGATCTTCGGGATCCAGACCACTTCCTTTGGACGCCTCCTTTTCCGTGTAGAACAGGTGAAAGAGCCTGTTAGCAGGGCTTCGCACTGTGTCCCTAACATTGTAGAATGATGGCGGCTTTACCAAAATAGGTGTGTGACGATCATGGTGGAGATGACTGGATCGCTGTGGCAAGTGCAAAGAGCAAGATGAAGGCTGGAAGAGATCTGAACCGCAGGCTGCTGGACTGAAAGGTGAGATCCAGGTGATTTCTCCCTCTTTTATAGGAAATATAGGGTTTTTCCGCTAGGTTGTCCTAGATGGAATGCTGGACGGATAGATGCTTAATGCCCATTTCTTCACACAGCACAATGATAGAAGAGAGTATAAATGGGAGAAACACTGCCATTCCGTTTGGTTAACATGAGTGCACCTCCGTTCTGATACCCTCACTGCCCTTCGTTTTCTACTTCACCTCTCTATCCGTCCACGCATCCGTCTAATTGACATTTCATTTCTGCTCAAAAAAAAGTTGGTTGAGCTGCCACAAAAACTTTTTGACCGAGAATAATGCTATCCAATGCGTCAGTCCGTCTAACATCCGCTATGCACTCACACGGGAACCCAATCCGTTATAACATTCTGTTCATCATCGTTACGCGTCCGTCTATATCCGCTATGCCATCCGCTTGTTGGCCATGCTGCCCAATTAGCATCCGCTCCAGTGGAAATGGACACGGCAGACGCAGAAAACGGACACGAACTGGCACACGCAGCACTTCAGTAGCATGGACGTTCTTAGAAAGGATTGACAAGCGGACTTGCAGGCTGCATACAACAGCATTAAAAAGAAACAAAACATTCGATATAAGGGGATGTGTCTCAGATATTTAGGATGTCCTGACAGATGCCTGGAGGATCAAAAGGACACCTAGCGGAAAATCCTACATCTTCCTATAAAAGGGGGAGGTTACTGCGCATCTGATTTTCAGTCCAGCACCCTCGCGGTGCCAGACCCTCTCGAGCCGTTCGTCTGGCTCTTTGTTCTTCCACCAGCATCCAGTTCATCTCCACCTATGAATCGTCATACACTCCTTGTTAGCTGCCATCATTCTCAACAGTGACGAGCCCTCTAAACCAGGCTTCTTTCACCTGTTTCTCACGCGACAGAAAACAGAGGCATCCAGAAGTGTCTGGATTCCGAAGATGGGAATCACTGGAGAAGACGCTGCAGTTATGGACTTACTAACAAGCTGATGTGTAGCTGAGCGGAACAAATACTCTCGTGCATTCCAGGAACATAATGAGATGCGCAGCCATTGTTTGATGAAGTTTGATCGGATGAGCGGCTGAGAACCAGGTTGACCAAGGGCAGAGACCCAGGTTGGACTCCTCTTCGATTGGAGATAATTGCCTCCCCTTCCCTTTCTCTGGCACGGCCTTCTGGCTGCCCTTCAATCAGAGGGCTTCTCGAGTGTGGGTTTCTTTTCTAAAAGGGGCGCGCCTGCTCCCACCACTCGCCCACCAAATCCCACCAGTCAGACACGCTTAATAAACCAACAGCAGCCAGCAAAAGCAGCACCAGCAGGGCACCCAGCAGGCACCAGCAGGAACAAGGATCAGCAGTCAGCAGCACCTACCACACCCAGCAGCACCAGCAGATAGGCACCGCAGGACAACAGGGCACCAGCCGGACCAGCAGGCACCAGCAGGACTAGGCAGCAGGCGCCACGCAAGAGTAGCCCCGCAGAAGGCCCCAGCACCAGGAGCTCTCAGCGCCAGCAGAAAGCCCACCATCACCAGCCAACGAGTCAGGCCCGACCAGCTCTCAGACACCCGCCCCAAGCAGAAAGCAGAAGTCACATGTCCAGCGTGTGTGATATGCCTACGCACGCTGCCGAGGTGGTGATGGTGGCCCTGTTCCTTACTTGCCAGGTCGCTGCAGGCAGTAGGCACAAGGCTGTCCTCTTTTCCCATGGTTGTTGGCTGGAGCATGTGTCTGGCAGCAGGTCTTCTCTCTGAACTGGTGAACCTGCTTGCGAGCTGCTATCCTTTATATCTGCGGGGGCTGACGCAATGCATCCTCCCCACATGCGCCACTGTGAACGACCTTTGCGATCCGGCTAGGCATCCGCTTAGGCATGCCGCTTAAAGGTGTCCGTGAGTGCATCCTCGTCACTCCGCTCGTGCATTCCGGTCTCTGCATCCGCTCCTTCCGTCACTGTCGGTGTCTGCTTTGCTTGTTGCTTCCCCGGAAAGCCCTGCAGCTATGTTGACATCGCTTCCATCCGGCTTTCCTATCATCCATCTGTTACTTCCGTGGGAGACATCCACTTAACATCCTCGCTATTCCTCCCCCCCGTCCCGCTTCCTTTCCGGTTGTTGATGCCTCGCCTCTGGTTTATTCGAAAATTGGGGCACTTTTGTAGAGCGGATAATAACAACGGATGGAACATTTTCTCGTCCACTGTGTCCTTTTTACATACTTTTTGCATCCATCGGCCTATGTGACAGACCCTTAAAGAACTACCAACATGTCATGTGCATATATTTACCTGAGTCTCAAGTTTCCATTTGACTTTTGATAAAACTGACTAATCTGCTTGCTTTGTTCGAAGATATTCCAACTCTGAAGCAAGTCAGATCAGATTTGCTATTTGGTTGATATATGTTTTAACCTCTTTTTTCTCTTAGGATGGGATTGTTACTAAATAAAGACCCTGAAATTTATTTTCATTCTTTGCATAAAATAGATCATGCTGTGATGCTTCACCCTATATAGCTTAAAACCTCCCATTTTAAAACACTGTTAAGTATCTTTAGCTTGAAACCCTGGAAATTACTTCTTACTTTCTTACCTCACCATGTCGCACATTAATGAGCATTTAGTTTATCACTGAAGCAGCATTTGCCCCAAGACAATTTTTTATTTAAGACAAATATATTTACAGTATAAAGCATTTAAAAACATTTTTCAGGTTTTTTAAAATTAGCAATCTGTCTGCCTGATAATCAATCTGCCTCTCTAACTATCCAAACATCACACTGAAGATGTTATTCACAAATCTTTTTGAACTCAGTGCCAATTATTTCTATTTTTTTCCTTAGTTGCTTTTTCCTCCTCATTTTTGTACTGAATTTAGCTCTTGCTCCATCCTGGACTCTGCTTTTAATGAAAGCATCATCATCATCATCATCATCATCATTATTATGATATCAATGCTTTTTATGTGTGTTTGAGAGGTTACCAGCATTTCTTTTACTGAGATCATGTTTTGATTACTGATGTGTATTTATCTCAAATAAGCAGTTTTAGACAAGCCATTTGTCAGAAGGAAGAAGAAGGAATTTAAGTACCTGGAAAGCCTAACAGAGAAAGAAGCCTGGATATAATTTTCAAAGGCTAAAACTTGTAAGTTACAATAGGAAGATCCACTAGAACTGCTTTTTTTGCTAAATTCTCTAACACAAATTGAGATCCTTTCATCCCTGGGTTAGATCTAACTTCTGAAGACACAGCTGATGTACTCTTCATATCTTCTACTCAAAATGATGTTGTCTAAGAAAAAGAGAGAATTGCATTATAAATGAACTGATAGCACCAATGAGGACAATTTGAATTCTGCTAATTCTGCCTTTTTGCAGTAGTAAAAGATTCCAAGCAAGAAGTGATCTGCACTTCATGAGTGAAAAATAAAAAGTAAAGTGATCTGATCCAAACTACTTTAAACTGATTACCATGAGGGAAAGAATAAAACACTCTCAACACTAGGGTGATCTAAAGTATTGAGAACAGCAACTGGACTGAATTTAGAATATGAAATCATTTTAATAATGAGTATGGAAGTAAAGGAAGGCATAGTTCAAGGTATACGATTCAAGTCTTTAAACCAGGGGTGGGATTCTACAGGTTTGCACCTATTCCCTAGAACCGTTGTTAACATTCAACAGTTATCAACAGTTTGGAGAATCGGTTGTTAGAAGAAATTACTGGCCTCATCCTGTAAGAAAGGCAGGAAGGAAACATTCTGGTGTTGCTTACAGAAACTGCTTCTCCATTAACCGTTATTACATTTTTGGCAGGACTAGACTTCCTGTCTCTGGAACTTCTCTGGAGTTCTTTTTTTTCCTCCTTTGCTGGTAATTTGCTTGTGTGAAGTGACCATTCAAAGTTACAATGGCACTGAAAAAAGTGACTTATGACTGTTTTTCACACTTATGACTGTTGCAGCATCCCCACAGTCATGAGAGGCCAGGCAAAGAGATGCGTGCCTCGATATGAGTGAGGTTGAGTTGGCCACACCCAGTCAGTCACATGACCACCAAGCCATGCCCACCAACTAAGCCATGCCCACAGAACCAGTTGTTAAAAAATTTGAATCCCACTCCTGCTTTAAACATTTCACTAACCTGTCCTTTCAAATCTCCTGATAGTGCATTCAGTATCTATGTAACTGAGTCCATCCACCTTGCTGCTGGTAGTTTTCTTCTCTTCTTTACATTTCCCTCATCATTAAAGCCTTTTCCCTAGCATTAAAGTCCTTTCTGTGTCCAAAGTAGAATATGTTCAGCCTGAAATGTACGTCTTCAGTAAAATATTTGGATTGATTTGTTCAATTATCTATCAGTTGTTTTCTTGACTGTCCATGGTATTCTCAGGAGTCTTCTCCATCACCAAAGTTGAAAAGTTTCAACACTCTTCCTATCTTGCTTCTTCAGAGTCCAAGTCTGACTTCTTCAGAATGTCATAGGAATATCATGGCTTGCACTGTTCTGATCATTTGAAAGTCTTCCTTGTTTCCATGTTTGTTTCCATCGTCAATGAGTTTTTTTGTTTTTCTTGGCTTTGTCTTCTCTTCTCTTTTTGGCAATTTTTACAGTTTGTTCTGACATCCACTTTGCTTTCTTCTCATTCTTCATTTTTGGCTGTCTCTTTTCACATTCATCTGCATTGGTGATTCCTGATATTCTTGAAAATCATTGGTATATGTTCATGGTTCGTATTGTGAAAACTGTCTTTTTTAGCTTAACTTGGAATTTGTACATGAACATTTTACAATATGCTATTATTGAGTTGTTCCTGCTCTTTTTAGCAATAATATAATCTTATGTGATAAATGTGTGCACTATCTGGTGATGTCTACATATGAGGTGTTATTTTGGTTGTTTAAAGAACAGGGTTCAATGAAGAAATCACTGGATAGCAAAAATTTAAAAGTTAATCTCCAATTACATTTTCCTCTTTATTGTCTCCAGCCTTGTCATTCAACTCTCCAATATCCTGCTTGCATATTCCATCTATTTCAAATTGAACTTGATCACAGACACCATCATCCTTTTCTTTTTCTGCATTAGTGGTTGTAGTCCAACCAAATTATTATCATATTAAAGATTATCCATGAACTCTAACTGATATTATTCCCTTTTATTGTGCAGCTCAAAACTTTTTGAGCGGATGAAGTCTCAGTAGACGGATGCTGGATGGATAGAGAGTATGAAAAACGGACGCAGTGAGTACAGAACGGATGCATCGCGTTAACCAACGGATGGCAAGTGTTTCTGTTTTACATCCTCTTTCCATCTGTTGGTGCTCTGTGTCATGGGCTTTAGGGTTTGCGTCACTCTTTGAAATTATGGTGGCACTGTACAAATATAGATATGCCCAGTTCCCAAAGTTACAGCTGTTGCAGCACTCACGCAGTCACATAATCAAAATTTGGGAACTGTATTTACCACTGCAGAGATGCTTCATCCATCCATTTTCCCTTTTCCCATCTGTGTGATTTCAACCACATTACATTCCACTGCCTTATGCTCTGGGGTCCTGCTGCAGCAGGCTTTTTTTCCATAAAGGAAATGTTTATTAAGGACAAAATAGATTAAACAAAGTAGAAAAAGAAAAGGAATTGTAGCTAACTTAAATACAAAAATTCATGGGACCATCTAAGTAATACATATTCTTACAAATTAAATACTTCATGTAGTGTTAGAGCAAGTTGCAGTTATACTTCAAGTGTCTGTAGGTAATTTCTTAAAAATCTTGAAGTACAGATAAGGTAGTATGGACAGAAAAAGACATAGCTCCAAAGGGTGAAAATTTGACCTGGACAATTATCAATATATCTACAGCAGGACAATTGATCTTCTCAGTAGTTAGGACAAATATTGTGATCTAATCAGTTAGCATTTATTTTAAACAAATGTTATTTCCATACACAAAATAAAATGATAATGCTGATTTATTACAGAAATACTATGAACATGGCATAATGTTCTTGTTGATAAACTGGTGAAATATGGATCAGAGGATGCTAGTATTACATCAGCTTTTAACTAGATGATGATTTATACCCAGAAGTGTTCATCAATTGATTATCTTAAAACTTGGATCAATATCCACAGGCATACTGCAAGATTCTGTTCTGACACAGTATTGCTTAATATAATAATTTGGATGAATCAGCAAAGGATATGATCAAATCTGAAGTAGTTAATATTTTAGGAAACAGAAACCAGATTAAAAGTGCTCTTGACAAATCCACAAAACTAATTGCAAGAGCGAGAAATGTAAAGTTTCACACAAAGTTTAAAGAATCAGTTTGACTAATTCTGGATATATAAGTCTTGATTTATTTGAAAAAATAAAGATAAAATAAATTATTTTATTTAAAATTTAAGACATAATTTCCTAGTAGTACAAGCATTTCAACTACAGGTTGAAAATAATGGGTGGACTCTTAGGAATGAGCTGGATCTGGCACAATTTAATATATGGCTGGGCCATTTGGGTAATGTTTACAACTATGGAAAATATCTGAACTGGTCCAGATTGATTCAAATGTGTTCAACTGATTCAAAAAATAAAATCTGTCAACTTGGTTTGTGAAGTTAATTTTATATTCTGAAGAGAATATAACAAAGGGTTGAATATTTGCATAAGCCAAATGAAAACTTCACTGTTATGTTATAGTAGTTATATTTTGCAGCATTAGTTACTGTGTACAGGTAGTCCTCAAATGACAACAGTTCATTAAGTGACCATTCAAGGTTACAAAAGCACTGAAAAAAGTAATTCATGCCCGTTTTTCAGAGTTATGACGTTTGCAGCATCCCCATGATTATGTGATCAAAATTCAGATGCTTGGCAACTGGTTCATATTTATGTCTGTTGCAGGGTCCCAAGTTCACATGATCACTTTTTGTGATCTTCTGACAAGCAAACTCAATGGGGTAGCTGGAATCACTTAACAATTATGTTATTAACTGGGTTAGTAACTCATGAACTGCAGTGATTCACTTAACAACTATGGCAAGAAAGGTTGTAAGAGGGGGCAAAATGTACTTCACAAATGTCTTACTTAGCAACAAAAATTTGGGATTAAATTGTGATTGTAAATCGAGGACTACCAATACAATTTTCTAGTTTGCACTCTTCAGTAACCACTATAAGAAAAAATAATTAACATGCATACATTAATAATATGTTAGTAAGTAAAGTAAAAACATGCAAAGCCTAATTATTTAGATAAAGAATACACGAATGAGCACTGTTGATAATTTTATTCAGTGATTAATATTCATTCTGTATATTAAAATATTTAAATATTAATTCCATATATTAAAATACAAGAAGGACTAAATATATAACAAAATAAGAAAAAAATCACAATGTGGAATAATTGTTTCAGCAGATTAATGAAAAGTAAACAAAATCCGCGAAGGAGCTGGTGTCGCCATGATACTGCATGCAATCTTGGAGGTCTGAGATGACAAGAACCTTGGATAATTAAATAAAGTGCAGTGTGTCTTTTTTATTTTCTTAAGTTGGGTCACCCCCCCCCNAAAACCTTTATTTTTGTAATATTTTCATCTTTGCTTTGTATTTTAAAGGGAAAGCCTCAAAATTTTCTTTTTTCTTTTCCTTTCTTCTTTGGGATTTTTTGTTTTTCGATATGCTTTTTTTTTATTTGAAAATTCCCAATTGGATTAAGGTGCTGAAGAACCTGAAGAATTAATTTTATTTTTTTTTAAATTCTTTTTTACTCAATTTCTATTTTCAGATAGAAAAGTGACTGTGTTTGGAGATTCTGAATTTTTTTTCAACCTTTCTGTGAACTGTTTGAATGAAGCTTACTATGAATCCTTGCAAACATAATAATATTCTTCAAAAATTTTACCATATTTTACCATGGGCAACTTCTTAAGAATTTTGTGTAGAAAGTTGGTGTTGTTTGTGTGGTGTTTCGGGATGGGAAAGGATACTAGGAAAGTAATAGTAGCGGAAAAAATGTCAAGTAATGTTCTTTTCTCTTTCTCTCTCCCTCCCTCCCTCTCTATTATGTGTGAGCTTGAATGTGTATGAATGTATATGCCTTCAGGTTAGCCCTCACTCCTGGTGATTGCCTGGACCTGTAGTTTAGTTGGCAAGATTTTTTAAACTGATTTGCCTTTGCCTTCTTCTTAGGGTAGAAAGAATGGTTGGCCCAAGGTCACTCACCTAGTTTCGTGTCTAAGATAGATCTTGAACTTACAGTTTCTCAATTTCTAGCTTGAAATTTAGCCATTATACAAACCTGGCTCTTGTTTTCTAGTTTCCAGATCCATTTTTTCAGCAACTGTGACATTCTGGTTTGTTTTTCCCAATTTGCTTTGCTTACATATAGAAAATAAGTTTTTATGAATGGGAAGATGTATAAATTGAAATTATGAATAAAAAAGAAACATGGTTTACATATGAATCCAGGTATCTTAGATCAGTGCAGAAATGCCCAAATTTTCTCGTTCAGATCTGGGACATTCTTTTTTTGAAAAAAAATTGTTTCTCTTGAATTCTTTACAGAATTTTTGAATGTTTAGAAAGACTTACCACATTCCTAATAGTTATTTCCAGTATCCAAATATTTTCCTGCAATTTCTCTCCATTATACCCATACTCTTTTTTTCTGTAGTTAATCTCTAATTCCATGCTAAATGTGTATGTCTCTGAAAGAAGGTATTATTTCTTAATTGATTGTTTCTGTGACAAATACGTAATGAAGGATTCAGAAACCCTCATAGTTTACAATTTCCAAAAGGCTACTGAAAGGGCAATTATTATTGATAACACTTTTGCATTTCTGAATTAACCATTGGTTCTAGAAGAGAAGTCCTAGAGTTATCAAACTGTGCACCATGACAAACAGTGTGGCATGGTTCAAACAGCTAGTGGTTTAAAATAGTGTTTGAATCAAGAATAACTGAATAATTAAAATGCATCAGAGATAGAAGTGTGCCTGAGGGATGACCAGCTATATAATTAATTTTCCATTGACTTCCTTCTAATATCGAACCATAGTTAGCACAGCAGCCTATTTAGGGGTATATTACATTTCATTGTGAATTGTATGCTAGAGTTAAATTTCAGTCAACCTCAGAAGAAACATGTTCAATCAAGCCTCTGCCTTCCAATGTTTGCAACCTATGGGCTTTAACTGGAAGAGAGATCTGCATCTGGAAACATGCCTACACATTAACATTCAAACAACACATCACATTTTGTATTATAATTTTGTATTATAAGGTATATTTTGTGCTACAGGGGGAATTTAAGATGACAAGTGGATCTCTAGGCTCAGCCTTTTTCACTACCTAGTTCTGCAATCAACAAAGGGGAGAGGGGAAAATTCATTAATTTCTGCAACTTTTAAAGATCATTGCATAATAAAATTTGGCAATGCTAAATTTACTGTCAAGTTTTCAAAGTGGAAGTGAGACTGTTGTCATTCCATTATATTGAAAATTGATCCTCATTTCCTCCAATGTGTATTTTATCGGTATGCATCCCCTACTTGCCTCAGCTGAGAACCATTTATCAGACAATAATAAAAGTTTTAAGCACACTATCAAGACAAAATTGATTATGTAGATATTTTAAAAATAGATCTGCGAATTTGGTTTGTTAGGAAGCTGGCAGTGTAAAAAGAGATACATGTACCTCCTTTATCTAGACTATCCTAAAATCATAAACAGAACAGAGCTTCAACACTGAAATATCTGAAATTAAGCCTGCCATCTCATTACTAAGGAAAAATATTGTTTATCATCCTGTTCCTATAAAAGATGATGACAATTATTTTTATTT
This sequence comes from Laticauda laticaudata, assembly GCA_004320025.1. Taxonomy (NCBI): domain Eukaryota; kingdom Metazoa; phylum Chordata; class Lepidosauria; order Squamata; family Elapidae; genus Laticauda; species Laticauda laticaudata. The sequence goes on along the minus strand of BHFT01007009.1, from coordinate 23,942 downwards.
AGCATATGATGAGAACATGACAGAGATAATGAAAACTGTTAGCCCTAGATTATCTTTTATCAGCATCCATCTTGGAGTGAGTTTTTGTATGTTGTTCCAAGTCTGTAGATTGAGGTATGTTAAATAAACAATAAATAAATAGATAAATAAATAAATAGTGTTGTTTCATCTTTTGGCTGTACTCTGTCTAGAATAATGGCTTTTTTTAGTTGCAGCAGAGATAGAATATATTATATCAAAACCACCATTGCAGTTGAAGTGGCCAAGGAGTGAGCGTGAATGTCTTGTCTTTCACTCAGCAATCATCTAGTAACTTCATCTTCTGAGCTTCCCAGGATTCCATTAAATCCCAAGGGAAAAAAACATGAAATACTTCATCTTGTTCCTCCTATTTTTGAAGAGAAGGTGATAGAAAAACTTCAACTTGATGAAAAGCTAGACAACAGAAATAATCAGCTAACAAAATGTGGCTTCTTTTCTCACTTCCAATGATAAGATGCGATCAGAAGTTTTGGGTTTTATTTTTTTTTAAGTTTAAGCATCCCAAGAAAAGAGTAAAAAAGTAAACAAAAACTTCTTTTTGGAAATCTGATGATATCAGGATTTCAGATATGTGACTGGCCACTATCATCGTGGTAGTCAATCTTTGGGTCAGGGAATTGAAACTGGGTTTTTTTTTTCTTTCCTGGAGAACGCCTAACATATGAATATAGTAATAAATTTCCACTGAACAAAGTATCAGTGTGGCTCTGAACTTATTGTGTACTTGTTTATTTAGAAAAAGAAAAAAAATAAGTACAAGGAAAAAATAGGGAATAGTAATTAAAATTTGCTTGATTTTAAACTAGGTAGGTTCTGCATGTCAGTGCAGTCTGGTAGCTGTAATGCTAGGTAGAAAGAACAGCTGTAGCAGGTACTGCAAAATACTTTATTTAGGAAAACTGAGTTAAAATAGAAGATATTGTTTAAAAAGCCTTAAAACATGCTATGGTGCCAGCTTTTGATGTTTTAACTTGTATATATAAATTTAATTTAATTTTGTATATATACAGTCTTTTTGTTTAGATAGAGTAGCAGATGGACATATAAAGGTATATATGTTTGCTAAGCCCACCCACCTTGTTTTCCTGGAATGATATGCTGCAGAGGCACAGCAGCAGGAGCGATGATAACTTCCGATAAAGACAGAATATTTTCTTGTTCAAAAAATTGTCCTCTCAAGTTTTTTCTTGTCTGTAGAGGAATTACGAGGAACTTGCCAGATTTTTATTATGTTGTGGTTGTCAGCTCCATCTTCAGATCACCATTTCTCCCTTCCCAGGAGACTGAATACTTTGGCCAAAGTGCCTCAACTATATCCAAATCACAATCTAGACAGAATTTTTCTTAAAATAGTTCAGAGTTAAGTCATCAGAAGCACAAGAAAGGAGCAATTTAAGTGTGCTTGAGGTACTCCTCAAGAAAAAATCCATGTGATACAGGTAGCACAGGATCTACACAGAAAGATTAGAAAAAACTGGAGATATGAAGTAAAGGATTCTTAGAATACTTTTTCCCCCAAGTGTTGGGAGAGATTAGATGTTGGTATGTTAGCACTGATTTGTGTCAGATTTTTGTTGCTTTTAATGTTTTATATTTTATAATTTTAAAAATGATTTTATGTATTTTAATTTTTTGATTGGGAACTGTATATAGCTGGTTGAAAGATTGGTGTCTGTGTAAATGTTAGAAAAAGAAAGAAAGAAAGAAAGAAAGAAAGAAAGAAAGAAAGAAAGAAAGAAAGAAAGAAAGAAAGAAAGACTTCTTTAGATATGTCCAGAATAAAAGGAAACAATCAGTTTATTTATTTATTTATTTATTTATTTAAATGTATTGGCTTCTCAACTTCAGTGGACTCTGGGTGACATATAAAACTAGAAGAAAAACTCCACATAAAACAATTACCTCATAAAATCAGATAGACTGCTCAGACTGAAATGATCCAACAATCAGCAAAATCAACTATTCAAAACAAGAGCCTTGAACAAACAATAAACATTAATTCCAGGCCTGGATTCAAAGCTTTTCTGCACCTCTAGCAGAGAGAGCACTGTCTTCTCTGGATGGAGAAGTAGTTCCAGAGTGTGGATATATAAGCTCTGCATCGAAGCAAAATGTTAAAAGGTAGCAAAACAAATCTAGGGCTGTTATTTGGTTCAGTCTTCTTCAGTAGTAGAGTGAAGAAGGAGCTTCAAAATCAAGGGATATGAAAAACAAAAGAATTATGGACTAATGTAATATAGCTGGCTGATTCATTTTAGATCATTTTATAAAAGTGTAGATTTACAACAATCTTGAAAATGTTGAATACATAATTCCAGTCCACCAAATTGTCATTTTCATAATGCAGAGTAAAAGAGAGATCATTTGGTGTCCTACTTTCCATCTTTATTCTGCTACCATTATATAGATGATTATCATTTATAAAGAGTTAGCATTAATCCTATATATGGGTTAAAATTAGAAAAATCAAAGGACATTAAATTTGGAGCTCTTTATGCTAATTTTCCAGTGGCTTTGGTATACAAACAACAAACACAGACAGAGACACACATACACAAGCAAAAACTAAGTCACATGTGAACTTGCTCTGATTTGGATGGAGGCATTGATTGGGAGTATTCTGGCTGCAAAGTAACATAGAAATTATCCACAGTAATTTTTCAACAAAAATCAACACTGTGTTTACTAAATGTCAGCATAGAATGTCTTGTCAGATTAATTTTATCTCATTTTTATTCAAGAACTTCTGTGGCAGATTATAAGACAGCATTAAAAATGTTATCTTTATTTCAACAAAGCACTTGAAAAAACTGCCCCATAACATTCTGATTAGCAAGCTAGAAATGTTAAGCTGATTGTATAACAATTAATTACATGCATAGCTAAGTCTCAAATGATATTCAAATGGTGCTACTCAATGGATTCTTATTAAACTGGAGTAATGTTTCAAGTGGAAGTGTTATAAGACTCAATGTTGAGACATCTTCTCTTCCTCGTTTTTTATAATTGTTTGAAAAAATGGAGGGAATGCTTATCAGATTTGTAGATGCGGCAAAACTGAGTAGGGTAACAGATACTTTAGAAGAAGAAATAAAATTCAAAATGATTCTGAAAAATTAAAAAAGGTTAAATATAACAACATGAAAGTTAACAAAGATAAATTAAGGGGTTCTGCACTTGGGAAATAAATATCAAATGTTCAGGTATAGAATGGGGATATCTGTTTTTATAGGTGAAAAAATAGAATTGTTGTTGATTACAATCTAAATGTAGGTTGGTTAGTTTGATTTGGCTGTAAAAAGAGCAAATGCAAGTTTAGGCTATATCAAAAGAAGGTATAGAACAGAACAGAACAGAACAGAACAGAATAGAATAGAATAGAATAGCAGAGTTGGATGGGATATTGAAGGTTTTCTAGTCCAACCTCCTGCTTAGGCAGGAAACCCTACACTGCTTCAGATGAATGGCTATCCTATCTCTTCTTAAATACTTTTAGTGTTGGAGCATTTACAACTTCTGGAGGCAAGTTGTTCCATGGATAAACTGTTCTGTCAGGAAATTTCTCCTTATAAATATATTTCTCTTGATATTGTCTAAAAGTTTAAAAGTAATTCCATTTTATTCTGCTTTCTATCATATCCAAGTACTCAAGTACAGTGCTGTGTACTTGGTCCAATTTTTAAGAAAAAATTAAAGAACTGAAATAAATTCACAGAAGAACAATAGATGATATTGAACTTGAAGGAAATGATAACATTCTTCTGAAAGGATTTCATGGAGAAAGCCAAGTCCTGCTCTCTCTTTTTATAGAGTGCAATATATACAATAATGGAGCTATGTGACAGATTCCTCTTGAAAATAGGCAGAAATTTTTTTTAACGGAAGCATTAGCCAGGAAGATGGTGAAATCTCACTAGATAGATGACAGATAACAGATAATCAGAGTTGGAAGGGATCCAACCCTCCACCCAAGCAGGAGACCCTACACCATTTCTCACAAATGGCAGTCCAATCTCTTCTTGAAGGTCTCAAGTGATGGCACTCCCACAACTTCCAAGGGCAAACTGTTCCATTGGTTGATTGTTTCACTGTTAGAAAGTTTCTCCTTATTTCCAGGTTAAATGTCTCCTTGTTCAGCTTCCATCCATTATTCCTTGTCTGGACTATAGGCACTTTAGAAAATAGCTTGACCCCTTCTTCTCTGTGGTATCCCCTCAAATATAAGAAGACTGCGATATGTCTCCCCTGGTTCTTCCCTTCACCAGACTAGACAAGCCCAGTTCCTGCAACCGTTCTTCATATGCCTTAGTCTCCAGTTCCCTAATCATCCTGGTTGCTTTTCTTTGCACTTTTTCTAGAGTCTCAACATCTTATGACCAAAACTGAATGCAGTACTCTAGGTGTGTTCTTACTAAGGCTTTATAAAGTGGTATGAGTACATCACTTGATCTTGATTGTATCACTCTGTTAATGCAATTTAGGATTGCATTAGCTTTTTTGCACACTGCTGGTTCATATTTAGCTGGTTGTTCATGAAGACTCCAAGATTCCTTTCAAAGTTATTGCTATTGAACCTGGCTTCACCCAGTCTATATATGTACTTTTGGTTTCCTTGCCTAAGTATAGGACTTTACTTTTCTCTACATTGAATTTCATTTTGTTAGATACTGCCCAGTGTTCTAATCCGTCAAGATCCATCTGGATCTTGAGTCTGTCTTCTTGGGTGTTAGCTATTCCTGCCAGCTTAGTATCATCTGCAAATTTGGTAAATTCCCCTTCTATTCCCTCATCNTCTTGAGTCTGTCTTCTTGGGTGTTAGCTATTCCTGCCAGCTTAGTATCATCTGCAAATTTGGTAAATTCCCCTTCTATTCCCTCATCTAAATCATTAATGAAGTTATTGAAGAGTACTGGGCCTAAGACAGAACCTTGTGGCACCGCACTGCTTACTTCCCTCCATGTAGACTTAGACCCTTAGATGCTGAAGTACAATCAAGTACAATAATTTGCCAGGCATGTCCTAATCTGGTTTCTTGTACCAAACAGGGGTTCAAATTGATGTACTAAATGCCCTGTTACAGTAATATGGTTTCATGAAAAGATCTTCAGAAACTGAATTGCTGAGTGAGCTAGAGTAGAATTAATATTTTACAGTATTATCTCAATTTGGATCATGAACTTCCCAAATGAAAACTTTTCAGATGCACAAAAATTTCAGAAGGAAAAATGTATTTTAATTTTGTCCTCCTTATCTTTTATCAAGGACAGCAATAAACTTTCTGCAAGTATATGCTAGAGAACTGTAAAATCATCTATGAAGCACAGATTTTTTTTTGTTAAGTAAAAAGGCCAAACTGTTTTTGATTGTTGTTTAAAAATGCAAACAATTAGCTCACCTCATCCTCATACTGAAAAGCAGATAAAAGGTGCATTCATATAATCATATGTGACAGAAAACAGTGATCTAATTTAAATAAAAATAAGCTGAACCCTAACCTATATGATACTTTCCTGTGATGTGTTCAATTTTCCATCTTCCAAACTTTTAAAGCAGTTCTTTAAAATGGTTGTTTTAGTAGTTGATTCCAGAAAGTACACATTTTCTAATTCCAATTTTCTGTTTTGTATTAAAAACAAATTAGAATCAGTGTAAATCAGCTAGAGCATCATTTTGACTTTTCATTTCAAGTCTGAAACCTTGACTGATTGTTAAATGATGTTGAGGTAATTCCCTGTTAGGAGAATGAGCGCATACAGGGAGACGTATTTGAGAAGAGTGTTTGAATAATACACACACAGTACACAGATACACTGTACAGTAAATGTAGGTTTTTACTTCCAGAAAACGGTTAAGCAAAGTCCAAAATAGACAGCCCAAAGTCATTCACAGGTAAAATCAGTCAGTTTTCATCTAGGGATAATCCAAATATCAAATTCCAGTGTCAAAAACAGTTCAGTTCAGATTTACATTAAATCCAGTAATTCAGTCAATAAAAGAAATGGAGCAACAGCAATACTTTCCAACAGAATGAAAAACAGAGACTCACTCAGACCACTCTCTTCTGAGACTAAGACTAAGACTAAAACAAACCCAGGTTTCTGGCTCCATCTTATGGCTGTTTGAGAAACCACACCCAATTGCAGTTTTTAACATTTTCTTTCAAGATACAGTTTTAAAAATATTATCCTGCCATTTGTGACTCATATTCCTAACAAATGAAACACCATATTAAAATGTATTCTCCAAAGAACCACCCTTTGGAATAATTCAGCTTGCCAGGGATGTTCCATTGTATGGGGTATAATCAAGTCTTTTGGATCATATTTGATATTTGACCGTTATTATTATTATTTGATTTAGACTACCTTACTGTAAGACTTCCTTTGAGCTCCAGATTGACCTAGGGATGTGCCAAAGGCAAGGCAGGTTAATTTCTCATCCATTTCAGCTGCTCAAATTCAGCTGCTTTAATTGAGTTATAAACTGATATGTTTTTGATTTTCTGGGTACTTTTGATTTTGAAAGAAATTCAAAACAAAGACTAAAAAAATGTTACTTTTGTCTATACAGCTAATTTAACCCATGTAAAATGAGAATCCATGTTGAGGAAATTCAGGAATACACATGGGAATATTCCATCTCAGAATACATACATAAAATAAACTCCAATGATTTAATGCAACTTACATCCTGGCCAGTATGAAGATCCAAGATTAATAGTCATCTTAAGAATTAGTGTGGACTTCTGTGCCAATTTTTTGAAACTAAAAGTTGGTGAGATCTTTTATTTTTCTTTATACCATCTTTATTATTTTAAAAGTAAGTTATATTTATTTTATTGTTTATTATGTGTTACATATTTTTGGCACGGAAGAAGAGTAAGATTAAGAAAAAAAGCAACATTAGCTTTTTACCATTTTCAAAGTCTGCTTCTTAGCCTCTCAGTTAGGAAAATTAATTGTTAAATAGATTCTTTCTTTCTTCCTTCCTTCCTTTCTTCCTCCTCTTCTCCAAAACTGATAGCATTGTTATTTTTGCAAAAATAAAAGGAAATAATAAAACAAGGGTCTCAGTTCTATATTTCAATCCCTTTTCTAAAGCAAAATAAAACCAGTGCATTTTTTCCTTTGATAAAATGAGAGAGAAGCTATTAACCTAGGAAGGAATCAGGCAGAGTTGCAGAAAGTCCAGACTTGGATAGAAAAGCAAGCAGAAAAGCTAAAGAGGGGAGCCATATGCAGGAAGACAACTGGAGCCTGAGGCAGGGGGAGAAACTGAAGAACTCACAAGAGATCATTACAACCTGGGAGAGAGGAGAAAAAAAACCCCAAAATTTATAATGAGGATAATTGCAATAAATAATAAGCTGAATTAACAGTATAAGACCCATAATGGAAGAGAGAAAAGTTGTAGAATGAGAATGGTATAGAAGAAATCAGAAGCAACACATAATTTTTCCTACAGGCCATATGTAGATCCAAACCATGCTTTTCACACCAATGGTTTATGCCACACTGTCTTCTATATTGCTAATTTTTGGGAGATGCTCTTTGAACATTTCTTATTTTCAAGACATTTCCACCTTCTAATGGTGACTCAGTATGGTTGCTTAATCATTACGGCACTTCTTGTCTCTTTTTCTTTTTAAGCAGGCAATTATTTTAGCCAAGAAGTTTGTGCAGCTGCCAGTTCTGGCATGTTCATTATTTTCATGGGCTACTTTATCTACCAGCAGTCAGGCTAACTCTCTCTCCCATATTAGAATTTACAAAAGACCAATTGAGGAAACTCTTTCATAATCAGACTTCTGGAGTACTACAGACAGAAACATTCCTCATACCAATGTTTATATGCCTCAGGATGACCTCAACTGCGACACCCTCGGATCTCACTATTCTGTTTTGCTGCACAGAAATCCGAGACAGGCAGCCATTTCAAAAACAATATGTCTCCAAGCAGGAACATATGCTCACCAGGTGAGTAGTTAAGGAATTATGTAACTGAAGTGAGAGACAACATTTTGAAAATTACACATACTTTATTGTTCATTTTTTCTCTCTTTCCAGTGTCTGTGTAATTCACATTACTAACTGAATTTGTTCAAAGTTCATGGTATGAAAAAGATTGGCATATATAGAAATGCAGATTTATGTTTTCACATCTGTTTTTGATGGGTGTATTTATGTCTTTTTGATAATTTTTTCCCCTTTAAATGAATGACAACCACTACCCACACATACCACTGTAGCTGTTAAAAGAAGAAAAAGGTGACATACACACACCACACACACACACAACACACACAACGACACACAACACACATATATATAATATATATTAATATATAATATATATAAATATTATAAGTATATATATAAATATATATATATATAAACTATATATATATTAATATATATATAATATATATATATATTATATAAATATATATATTATTATATATATATATATATATATATATATATTATATATATATATACAACAGTTCAGCTTCCTTCGGGTATTATCAAACTCAATTACAGAAGCCTGATGATGGCAGATGAGATCTGCTGAAACGTTGCTTACAACTTTAAAAAGACTACAATTGACGTAGTTAATAACCTGAAGGAAGATGAACTGCTTCCACTAATATATATATTAAACACACACACACACCACACCACACACACACACACACCACACAACACACACACACACAGCACACACACCACACACCACATCAACAACATATATATATATATATATATATAATATATAATCATATATATATATATATATATATATATTAATATTATATTATATATGGATCTCTGGTTATTCGTGGTTTTCTTAACTGCGAAATGGAAGTATCTAGCAACGTTTCGATGAAAGTGGCATTCATTTCATCTTCAGGCTGTTTACTTCAGCTCTGTGGTCTCAGAGTACAGACACACATATTACCACACCACACCACACCACACACACACACACACACACACACACACACACACACACAACACACAATATATATATATATCAATAATTAATATATATATATACATATATATAAATATATATATTTTCTGAGGTTTTCACGAGTATTATGTTTGTGGATCGTTGTTTATTCGGGTTTTCTCCTGCGTTAAGAATGGAATATCTAGGCAACGTTGTCCGATGAAGTCTCATTCATCATCTTTCAGCTTGTTTCTTCAGCTCTGTGCTTCTCAGGAGCACAGAGCTGAGAAGCACTCAGAGGAGCACTCTGAGAAGCACAGAGCTGAAAAAACAAGCTCTGAAAGAGGATGAAGGAGACTCATCGAAACGTTGCCTAGATACTTCCAAATTCTATCAGGAGAAAACGCTTGAATAACCAGAGATCACACATACAAATTACTCGCGAAACCTCAGAAAAAAAAAAAAAAAAAATAAAATATATATATATATATATTATATATATATATTATTATATATATATATATACACATATATATATTATAATATATATAATAATATATATATATATACAATATATATAATATATATATAATATATATATATAATATATATTATATATATGTTTTTTAAGCTTTCCGCGTGGGGTAACTTTACATATGTGCGTTTAGCGTTCCTTCGGGTATTATTCCCACGTCATTGTAGTGCTGTTAAAGTTGTAGCAATTTCTTCAGCAGATCCATCTCTATCATCGGTTCTGTAAACAGCACTTACCAGTGACGTTGGATAATACCTGAGATATATTATATGTTTTCTGAGGTTTTCCAGTATTTGTATTGTGATCTTTGGTTATTCGGGTTTTCTCCCGCATAAAAATTGGAAGTATTTTGCGACGTTTCGAACGAAATCTCATTCATCATCTCAGGCCTGTGTCTGCGGCCTTGTCTTCTCAGAGTAATGTGAGCTTGCAGCTGTTTTTTCTTTTCAACTGCCCAGTGGGGTGTTGACTTGGACTGGTGGGGCCTTGGCTGTGTTCTGATTGGTTGGGGGGGTTGGCTGGTGTCCGATTGTCTGTGGGTGTGTTTTGTTCAGTGGGCTTGGCTGTGGTTGTAGCATCTTGTGTGGCCTCATTGGTTGGGTCTGGTGTCATCTCATGTTAGAGTATTCATTTTTAATGAGGCGGTTTCCAAATGCTGGTAGGCGGGAGCCATCATCTCCTTTTATTCATGCTGTTTGGCGTTTTCTTGATCTCTATGCTTCTCTGATTATTTCTGTTGTTTGAGAAGTGTTCGGTTTGTGATAGTTCTAGTATTTTTAAAGTCCAATTCCCATGTTCCTGTGGCTTTGAAGTGTGACATAGGAGAGAGGTTGGTTCTCTTTTTTGATTGATTTTCTTGTGTTCTCAAATGATCGTCGTGCACTAATTCTCTGTTGCGTTTGCCCGATGTACGTAGCGTTGTAGGCTTGCAAGGATTTCGTATACTCTTGGTTTTCTAACTTGATTTTGTCTTTATGGTTTCTTAGGATGTGGATTATTTTTCTGTTTGTACAGAATCTGTTTAATGTTGTTTTTTTTAGGGATTCTTTGCTGATTTTGTTCTGTAGTGCCTTTTATAGATGAGAGAGGCTTTGCCATTCTCTTGTTTCTCTATCTTGGGATTTTGATTAGGGTTTGTTTTTGGAATTAGTGGTTAATTTTCTTTCTTTGGAATCCATTGGCTGTTAGTACATTAATGAGGTATGCATTTGTTTTTTAGGTGTTGTTCATCAGCGAAAGCATTTTGTTCTGGAGATTGAGTGTTTCGGCTACGGAAGTGATTTTGCTGGGTGGTGGTTAGAGAGTATGTGTAGATAGCGGTTTGTATTGTTTTCTTCTGATAGAATGTGTTCCTAGGAGCCATTGGATTTTTTGTATACTAAGACATCCAGGAAGGTAAGTTGATTGTTTAGCTTCTGTTTCCATGGTGAATTGTATTTGGGTGTAAGCTGTTGAGGTGTGTGAGAAGTGTTCATTTTTTCCAATGTGGCCAGATTGATGAAGGTGTCATCTATGTATCTGAGCCCATGGAGTTTGGCTTTGTGATTCATATTTTTCTAGAGCTTGTGTTTCAAAGTGTTTCCCATGTAAAAGGTTTCCGATGACAGGTGAGAGGAGGTGATCCCATGAGGTACTCCTTCTATTTGTTTGTATTTTTTTCATTGTAGGTGAATATGTATTGGATAGGCAGTGTTTGTCGATCTAGATATACTTGGGGGGTTAGATTGTTTGGATGGGCTGTCAAGGCTTCTTTTTTGGGCGTGAAGAGGGATATGTGACATCAAAGCTCACTATAGGTCGCATGGGGTTGTAAGTTTTGTTTCCTTTTATGATCTTGATCGAACCTGGAATGAGTTTTTTACCCAATGTGATTGAATAGATTCTGATAGGGCTGTAGTTGTTTGTGAGAGAAATTTGGCTTAGGTTTGTAGAGGTAGCCTATGGAGCGACTATTAGTCTAAGTGGATTCTTCTTTCTGTATCTTGAGGAGACCACACAAGCCTTTAGGGCATCTGGATGATTTCTCTCTGTATGATTCTTGCTGGATTTCTTTCGCGATTGGGGTGGGCTTATTTTGGATCTGGTAGGTTTTTTTCTAGGTTAGAGTGGTGGGGTCTGTGTGTAGAGGTTTTTAATGTAGGGTCTTGGAGTAGGTGGTTAACTTGGTTTGTAGTCAGATTAGTTCGATAACCACTGTTGCGTTTGCCCTTGTCTCTGTAGGATTATTATGTTGGTGTCTTCTTCCAGGTTAAGGTTAGTGCCAGTTTGTTCTTTCTTCTGGATAAGTTGTTTTGTGGGTGTCTTGTGCAGAGGATGAACACACCCCCGAAGCCATCAGAACACAGCCAAACCCCCTACCAATCAGAACAAGCCAAACCCAACCAATTTAGAACACCTCCACAACTATTCAGAACACAGTCCAAGCCCCCACTCAATCAATTACACCCCACTAGCAGTTAAAAGGAAGAAACAGCTGCAAGCTCACATTACTTCTGAGAAGCACAGACTGAAAGAAACAAGCTGAAGATGATGAATGGGATTTTCATCGAAACATTGCTAGTACTTCCAATTTACGTGGGGAGAAAAACCCAACATTAACATATATATATATATATAAATTATATATGATATATATATATATATATATATAATATATATATATATATATATATATATAATATATATATATATGTGTTTAAGCTTCCTTTGGGTATTATCCACGTCATTGTAGTTCTGTTAAAGTTGTTAAGCAATGTTTCAAGCAGAAATCGCATTCCATCATCAGGCTTCTGTTAGATGTGTGTCTCACAGTTCTCTGTTTCAAATTTTGAGGCTGGTCTATTCTGATTTTGGCTATTAGCCAATTACCAATTACCAGAACAAAATGCCTGGCAGTATAAGACACATATCCAAGAACCTGAAGTATGCAACTCTGACTGAGAGTATTGACAGCTATGCTTCCACAAAAACAAAAATCACCACTGATTCCACAAAAACACACCAAGACATAACAGAACCGAGAAGACCAACAGACCTGTGGAACAGCTTGTTTGCCCTACATAAGAGTACTACAGATAAAATCAGTCAAGATACTACACAGGCATCACATACGACTGCCTAAAAACAGACAAAAAAATAGACCCTCTGAGAACCCGAAAGACAAAATTGACCTGGAAACCAAGGCAATATAACAAATTCCTGTAATATTGGCCGGCCAACATACATTGGGACAAACAGACCAATAGAAGAATAAGTCCGCGCTAGATGAACATCCCAAAAATGCCAGTCAAAAAAGCTGGACACACACTCCTCACTAGTCCACACATGAAAACCACAGGTACCAACAAACTTCAATGAAACTAAAACCCTAGCCACTATAGAAACCCAGCCACAGGAATCATCAGAGAAGCTAGAGATTGAAAAAAGACCTGACAGCATGAAGAGAAAAGATGATTCCAGCAGAACTGTCAATCATTTGGGAGCCTGCACTCTCAAATAGTAACTTCCACACCACAGCGCCAGGCAAACACCTGGGGCACAAACAGACTCCCTCTGATAGCTACCCAACTTCAACACCCCCACCAGGCACAGGTGAAACCCAGCTTGCTTAATGATAGCAGCTTGCTGATGAATAGCAGCTCCTTTCACACGGAGCCAAGCTGCACTGAAAGCCTCCAAAACAAGAACAGAGTGTTGCCAGCCAATCAAAACCACAAAAACAGCAGAAGAAACCAGAAACACCAATCAATCAAACTCCATATCCAAGAACACAGACCCAGGCTAATAGCCGAATCAGAAATAGCGACCAGCCTCAAATTTGAACAAGGAAACTGTGAGACACACATCCACACAGAGCCTGATGATGGCAGATTGGGATTCTGCTGAAACGTTGCTACACTTTAACAGAACTACATGACGTGGGATAAATAAAGCCCGAAGGAAGCTAAACAGCACAAATGTAAGTACCCACGAGAGCTTAAAAAAACATATATATATATATGAATCACTATTTCCCAGGGGATATTCTTTCAAAATCTAATAAATTCTCCATTAGGAAATTCCCCTCTCATAATTTAGTACACATTTTTCTTTTCTTTTCCTAGCTTCCTTAGTTTAGTACAAATAGTAATTTGACTGATTTTTAGCCTGTGGACCTATTGTGTCATCTGTTTTTAAATGCAACATTTGCTTAAAAGAACAGGTTGATGGAGTATTATGCCTTTTTTATTAACAGATTAAAATGGGATAAATGGGACATTGATGACATATCCCACCACTATTTGGCAAACACTGGGTTTGACAAAACTAATTTCCATTCATTAATATTTTTTCAGGAAGCACTGAGGAGATAATATGAATAAAATCAGTAATAATTATACTGTTGTTGTACTTGTGTTTCCTAAACTTGCAAAGAGCATTGGGAAGCCAAAATTAAATTTGTTTAAATTATAGTTATGCCAATGAAAACAAAATAAGGATATGCTTAATTTGTCAGTTGAAATAATTTAAGCACAGAATAACCCTGGTTATCTGAGAGTCTGCCTATCTCCTTTAGTTTCTGCCCATCCTACACATTCTAATTGGGTCAACCTTATCTGGGTCCTGTTGATTAAATAATGTCACCAAATGGATTCATCAAGTGGACCTTCTCTGTTATAGTGCCTGTCTTCAGGAACAGCATTTCCATTTAGATTCCCATCCTGACCTCATTCAATCAAGCTCTTTAAACCTGTTTTTTCCTTCAGACTTTGGGCTAGACTTTGTGATGGACCTTTTATGTGGTGTTTTCATTCATTAGACTGTAGTTAGTTAGTTTGGAGGGCTTTATTTATTTATATATTTATCATTTGTTTATGTATTTAGCATATGCATATTCTTGATTTTATTACTTTACTATGTAAGCTTATAGAATTGTGACAGATTGGCAGGGAGATATGAATCATATATAAATGATTAAGGGACAAAAATTCAGGCCACCATTTCTGCAAAACAAAAACAAAAAACAACAATCCAGAATGACATTTGGAAATCTAAAGTCTGCCAACAAGTTTCTGAAAGAGAAGGAATTCATTGTTTCCTAAGTCTGTTCCAGAAGAGAATAACTTTTATAGTCTTGAATTCCTTTCTTATAATTATGCAAAATTCACAGAGTTTGAATATTCTGTTTTGAGGCCTCCCTTCTGAAGCAAAAGAAGACAAATTTATTTTAGCTTCCATGAGATTAATAATCAAAGAAAATTTTAATATTAAAATCTCATTCGTAAAAAATAAACATTGGACAGAAGGTTTTCAGAGAAAGTACTGTATTTTAGCCAGTTGGAACTGAACAACATTCTATAGGTTTAATTTTTTGCTCATTTGATACATTTCATAATCATCTCCAGGTAAATATACAATTCCTACATTTATTTGCAATTATATTAAAGTAAGTATTATTAGTATGTACACATGTGTATAAATAATAAATGCATATTCTGGCCACAACAATAAAATTCTCTCTCTATGTATGTAAATATTCATGATTTTAATAGATAAGGCAAGAAATTCAGAAAATAGTACATTTAGTTCAATGAGAGAAAGACAAGGTATTGAAAGAGTGAAATTGAAAATGTGTAAGGTTTTCAGAAGTGATTCAGTTTACACAGTGTTTTCCATTGAGAAACTTTAGCCATAGCAAAGTCAGAATTTAGAAATTTTTCTGATGTGGAAAACACAGAAATCATTATAATTACACATATACATATATGTCCGAAGGAAAACACATTTTACACAAACACTTTACATGAGTAGAAAGTTAGCACTTTCCTTTCCCTCTCCTAGAAGAATGAAATATTCTAGGAAATATTAAAAAGGCAGAATAGTATACCTCCCTGGTTGAGGGAAGGAGAAACATGCTCTTGGAAAGCAACCCTCACTTTGTTAATAGCTCCAGAAAGGAGGCCCATCCTATCTACAAGACAAAAGACTTTCAGTTCCAGGGTGATAGGATTAGCCCTCACTCAAGATCCAAACCAGGGCAAAGCCATTAAGCCATAATAGGAATTGCCCAACACCCTTTCAGAACACAGCTCTCTTCATTACATCATCATCCAGTAAGATTCAACCAAGCCTGGGACACAGACAGTCCACAAGGTTAGATGAATTCCGGCATAGCCCCCTGGGAATCTAACAACCAATAGGATGAATTTCTTGCAAGACCCAAGAAAGGATATAAATATATCTCACTCTCCACTCCATGTGGTCATCTACCCAGAATCACACATGCTTGGTGGTTCTCCTTCACCATTAAACCATCCTTCCAAGCAGCCTCCATGTTTCCAGAGTCTTTCTTCCCTACTTGGAACTGAACCCAGATAGACATTTCTTCCAACATATGAGAATATAAGATAAAATAGAGATAAAGGCGGAGCCTCCTTGCTGATGGACCATAGACTGCGACTCTTTGGGCTATGGTCCGTGCTATTTCATTGGAGTGCCCCGATCATTATGATTAAGGGCTGAAGCTGCCTTGGAGGGGCAGTGGAATAAGTTTTACATCCTCTTTCCAACCGTTGGTGCAGTGTGACAGGGGCATTAGAATGGAAAGTAAAGAATGATGAGTTTGCAGCATTTGGGGAGGTGCTGACAAATATAAAGAAATAGGAATCCTAAATATGTTCTGTAGAGGAAGAGAAAAAAATAGGGACAGTTGCAGGTTAAATTATGGACAGGAGGGAAAAGAAAAAAAAAACCCAGAAACTCTCTACAATTAGTATTGTAATCAATAATTTTTAAATCAGGATAGAAATTTATCCATTCTTCACTGTCCAGTTGGAATTTGTACCTTCAGCAAAATAAGTTTGTGTCCCCTTCCATGCTACTGCAGGAAATGTCAGATAATGTACTCTGTGAGCTGCCTAGGGTTTGGTTTTAAGATGGGTTTTTTACAAACTATTAACAAATGTACTAAATAGTTAAGATAGGTAGGTAGATAAGTAGAGATAGCAAAGGTGGTGCTCAGCAGGTTCTGATCCATTCTGAAGAACCGGTTGCAGAAATTTTGAGTAGTTTGGAGAACTGGCAAATACCACCTCTGACTGCCCCCACCCCCATCTATTCCCTGCCTCCCAAGTCCCAGCTGATTGGCTGGTTCTTCTTCTGTCGCCCTGCACAGGAGAACGGAACTAGAAAGGGAGGAAATGGGGATTTTGCAGTATGCTTTACCTGGAGTGGGGATGGGAATGGAGATTTTACAGTATCCTTCCTTTGCCACGTCCATCAAGCCATGCCCACCAAGCTACACCATGCTCAAGTCATGCCCACAGAACCATTAGTAAATGGCTGAGAGATAGCAATAGCACTTAAACTTATGTACCACTTTACAATGCTTTACAGCATTTTGTAAGTGGTTTATGAGTCAGAATATTTCCCCAACAAACTGGGGCCTCATTTTACCTTATAATGATGGTAAAAGGCTGAGTCACTCTTGAGGTGGTCAGGATCGAATTCCTGGCAATGGGTGAAGTTAGACTGCAATACTAATCATTGCACCACTATGGATAAATGGATGGATGGATGGATGGATGGATGGATGGATGGATGGATGGATGGATGGATGGATGGATGGACTGACAGACAGACAGACAGACATTCAGGCAGGTAGGCAGGCAGGGAGGCATCTTTTTACTCTTCCGACTGTTTTTCTAGCTGTGTTCATCTAAATTGCTTTAAATTAATCACTAAAACTGAAAACAGCTTTCCAGGAGCTACAACAGATGTTACCAAGAGATCATTCACTCGGACTTTCTAATTAGGAATTGCTTTTAATCTTACATTGCCAGGAGTATTAATGGACACCCCCTGGGCTTTAAAACAACAGAATAGTGACCACAGAATTGTAGAATACTTCTCTACAAATCTAATCATTTATCTATCTATCATCCTCCACCACCACTTATGAGAATAGCAGCTACTTCTCCACTCTGCTTCTCCACCCGACTATTTGAGGTTTCTCTTATATTCATCACAGTACTTGCTCACTTTTAACTATTTTCAGTACCAGCCATTTGTTTGATGTATCGTTGACCCGAACTCCGAATATGACTATTATTCAATCCCTGACTCAACCCAGTCACCTTAATAAACATTTCTGATGATATTGATAAGACATCAAGACACTATCATGTCCCTCAATACAAGTCAGTCAGGGGTGGCATTCAAATTTCTTAATAACCAGTTCTGTGGGCATGGCTTAATTTGTGGATGTAGCTTGGTGGTAATGTGACTGGGTGGGTGTGTCTTGGTGGTCACATGACTGGGTGGGCATGATCAACTCAATGTAACTCATGTCAAAGGGCACCTCACATGACCCCTCCCCTCCCAGCAATTCCTTGTCACCCCAAGCATCAACATATCTATAGTTCTGTAAAAACGTTGTTCACCTTTTTTAGACTTTATTATCTACATACTATAGATGTACTTTCATGGACCACTGAGAGGAGGAAATGGGTCACATGCTTTGTCCAATAGTTTGATAGGCAATAGGCCTTTAAGGGGCTGCCACAAAGAAGGGGGGGATGTATTTTCCAAAGCATCAGAGGGCAAACAAGAAGCAATGGTTAGAAACTGAACAGCTAGAGAAGCAACCTAAAACTCAGGAGAAATTCCCTGACAGTGAGAACAATTAACCAGTGGAATTTCTTATCTCCAGAAGTTCTGGATGCTCCAACACTGGAGGTTTTAAAGAAAAGATTGGAAAGCCATTTCTCTGAAATGATATAGGGTCCCCCCCCCCCNTATAGGGCCCCCCCCCCCCGAAAGTCCCTTCTAAGTATTATTCTGTGATTCTAGCACCTTTCCCAGGCCCTCTACTCAGATCCAAATGTGGCTGTGATAGTTGATCAAGCTCCTGTTTTTTATGTGCAGCAGCTTTAACATTTAGGATCAGAGTTAAGTTAGTTGCTTTTCTATTAATAAATAATCCTTAAAAGGGCTCTCCTATAGGGACCCTATATAATTCTAATTCAGAGGTCCTCAACCTTTCTGGCACCAGGAACTGGTTTCATGGAAGACAGTTTTACCATGGACATGTGTGTGTCTGTGTGTGTGTGTGTGTAAGAGAGAGGGGGAAGTGGGAAGAAAAGTATACAGATTGGAAAAGAAGCACAAACAGATAAATTAAATAGTGGGTGCACCATCCATGGAGTATAATAAGTGTGGGGTTCTTATTAAAAGCCTGCCACCAGATGACTTTGCTCCAGTCCAGGGGAAAATCAGAATAAACACACAGGGAAGACTTCACCATAAAAGTGCTTTCTTTTGCTCCAGGAGAAAATCAGAATAACACACTGGAAAAGCCTTCACAGGAAGAGGCTTTTTTGCTCTGCTTTGGAAAAATAGAAGACACAGAGGAATCTTCACTGGAAGAGGCTTTCTGCTTTTGCTCCAGAGGAAATCCCAATCAAAGACCCAGGGAAGCAGAAAGAGGGTAAATGACCACCACCTGCACTTTTCAATGGTTCAGCACAGCGATTCTCTTCCAACCTGTGACATTCTGCTTCTAAGAAAGTGGAAAGGAAGGTGGGGGAGATGAGACAATTCTAACTCACCCTTCCAGCAAAACAAACTGAAGATCAAGCACACTGAGGAAGTGCTGACAAAAACATTCAAAAGAGAGAAATATGGGGAGAGGCAGAGAGAGAAAGAGAGGGAGAGGGAGACCAAACCAATTTGGCCAACAGTCTTGGAAATAGTGCAAATGAGAGAGGGATTCCCTCAGTGACCCAGCACTTAAGGTGACATTCCCCCCCGCCCCCACACACACACATACTTTGGAGGGGTCCCCCTCCAACAAGGCTTTGGGAAAGCACTTGGTTGCAATTTGGGATGCTGTCTATTTGTCTTGCAAACTTGGAGAGATGCGGGAAGAGAGCACAAGTCCAGTTGCGGTGATAGGACAGGGAGAAAAGGAAGGTGGGAAGAAGTAGAGGAAGGAAGAAGAGATAGAAGGAGAAGCAGGAAGCAGGAGAAGAAGAGGAGAAGAAGGCAGAAGGAGGCATAGCAGAAGGAGCAGGAGGAGGAAGGACCTGGAACTCAGGTGCTGCAAGCAAGTTGCAAGCCCAGCTGCTGGAGAACATTTGCACTTTGCATGTGCCAGCCTTACTGTTTGAGGGCAGGAACAAACTGAATGAATCCCTTACATGCTGTTGGTGGAAGGAAGAGCAGGCAGCCCTTGGGCAAGAAAGGCAAACCAATCAACTAACTTAGCAACTGGTTCTCTGCCCTAATCACCTGCTGGGTGGGTGTGGCCAGGAGGTGTGACAGGCAGTACTCCTCCTGCACCCCCCCCCCGAAAGCAAAAATAGACCATTTTTAGCCTAGCAAGCCTCCCTGGAGACTCCTGGGAGGGAAAACGGGGTGCAGGGGGGCTGCAGCACACACCCTTACCCTGTTTTTCACCTAGCAAGGCTCCCTGGAGCCTCAGAAGTCCCAAAACAGGACCTAGGGGGCCTGTGGTGCATCCCCCCATGCCCCATTTTTGGCCTTGCAAGCTTACCTGCACTTACCTGGGAACCAGAACCAGGTGCATGGGCACTTCAGGGCGGTGTGGGGTGAGGTGGGCGGGGCCGGGTGATCTTTGGAACTACCGGTTTGCTGAACTGGATGTACAATTAACATCTGGTTCTCCCGAACAGGCCCGAACCAGCAAAATCCCACCCCTGAAGTCAGTTAAATGACAAGAATTAAAATAAAAGCTTTAATTTAATGATAATTATTGATAAACCATTATTATGTTAATCATGAAATCAATCTCAATAATTAACACATTGAAAATGATTATAGAGTGTACACTATGATTCAAAGCTTCATATGAGCTTAGACTGTTCAGTTTTTGCCATCATATATTATTACAGTAATACTTAATGCCCTTTGCTACAACAACACAAAGTGATGAATGTGACATTAAAGCTCTTTTCCTCCTAGTTGCCTAAAAACTCTTCTTTTCAGGGCTGTCATCTTTTGCAGGATCTTGCTATCATATATCATAAGTCCTAATCTTGCTGTATTAGGACTTCTCTACAGATACAATTCAAATACTGCAAAATCCACCAATCTCAATGAAAACAGTAACCTCATTAATATTCTTACATGGGCTATGATTACCATGTGGCATTGTTGAGGTAATTCCCCGTTAGGAGAATGAGTACATACAGGGAGACGTATAGAGAGTAGTGTTGGAATAATATACACACAGTACACAGATACACTGTACAGTAAATGTAGGTTTTTACTTCCAGAAAGGTTTTAGCAAAGTCCAAAACAGGCAGTTCAAAAAGTCATTCACAGGTTAATCAGTCAGTTTTTCAATCCAGGGATATTCCAGTAACAAAGTCCAGTGTCAAAAACAGTTAAGTATCAGACTTACATTAAATCCAGAAATATCAGTCAATTAGGAAAAAATGGAGCAACGGCAATACTTTCCAACAGAAGGAAATAAAGATATACTCTCTTCTCTCTGAGACTCAGACTAAAAATAAAAACACTCCATGTTTCTGGCGCCATCTTATGGCTGTTTTTGAGAAACCACACCCAATTGCATGCTCTTGCATTCCTTTAAAGAGCAGTATTAAAATGTCTATCCTGGTTTATCATATTTCTAACCCAAATACCTGTTAGGAGACTCATATTCCGAACATTCTCCCCCTTTTGGGTAAGATAATATATACAACCTTACATTCTAAGTCCATAATCTTCACAGCTAGCCTATGCTTTGTAGAGCCTTGGGCTTTGTAAAATGATCTGCTATATTGTTTTCTGACATACAGTATTCTCACTTAATCATTTTACTTTGCACACATTGTCTCACATTTAAACATCTTAAATCTGTATGTTTTGTTCTTGTTTTAACAGCAATATTTGAAGCCATCTGTATTGCTGATTGGTTATCTTCGTAAACAACAAATAGGATCTGTTACATTTATTCCCCTATCAATTAATAATTGCTTATACAAAAACTAAATCTGTACATAACAAAGACAACAATGAGAATTCAGCCTCCATTGTTGACAACTTTAGATATTTCTGTCTAATAGATTCTCCATCCAATCAATGCTTTCCCCGATAATACAGCAGTACCTGATGTAGATTTAATGTATTTATGTCTGTAGCAAAACTTGCATTAGAATATGCAGTCAAATTCAGTTCATCTTTTGGCTCCAAATACAATGCATAATGTATTGTCTTTTTCAGATATCTTAACACACGTTTAGCAGCTTGCCAGTGCCTTTCAGTTGCGTCTGCATTAAATCTCACTAATGATTAACACTGTATGCAATATCTGGCTTGACCAATTACTGAGATAAGATAAACTACCAATCGAGAACTGATAAATGTTCTTATTCAAAAATAGGACTTTGAACATCACTATGGCTAAACTCCTGGCTCATTGGTGTTTTAGCCAGCTTACAAAGTTCCATTTTATAACTTTTTAGTAATTGGTTAATTTTTTCTGCCTGTGAGATCTCCCCTAATTCTATTATCTTTAAACCAAGATATTGTTTGATTTCTCCTAATTTTTTAATCTTAAATTCTTTTCCAATAGTGGAAATTATCTCAGTAGTCTTGTTCAGTTTTGGTGATTAATGCGATATCATCAGTAAATAATAGCAATTATGACAATCATACCATTACTTTCTCTTTTAAACAAACATGGATCAGCCGTGCCAAGTACAAAGCCTATTTTAGTTAATTCTCTAACTATACATTGGTTCCACTCATATCCTGATTGTTTTAAGCCATAAAGACTCTTTTTCAATTTCCAGCAATCAGTTGTATTATCATTTTTTGAGACCTAAAGGTTTCTTTAAACTATATAGTGTGTTTGCAGTGGTGCATGCAGACAAGCTGTCTCTACATCCAAATGATTACAATGTATTTCTCCTTAGCTGCCCACACTAATGCCTGCCCTTAATGTAAGTAGCCTTCAGACTAGGTGGAAACACCTCATCATTGTCATTTGCTGTCTGATTGAACCCTTGTGCTACTAACCTGGCTTTATGGGTAACAGTCCCATCCACACTTGTCTTCAGTTTATATATCCATTTATATCCTATGGCATGTTTATCCTTTGGCATGTGTGGTTTGAGAAACCAAACTCAATTGCATGCTCTTGCATTCCCTTAAAGAGGCAATATTAAAATGTTTATCCTGGTTTATATATTTCTAACCCAGATACCTGTTAGGAGACTCATATTCCTAACAGGCATGATATTTATATTTGATTTTTAAAGATAAATTCAAATTGTGTATGATAAATGTCAGAGAATTATAAACAACAGAGTATTATTAAACAATAAAAAGCAATTGTGTGCAATCTTGTATGAGAGAAACTGACACACACACACAAACACACACACAGACACACACATTACCTGTTATATAGGAACAGTTACCATTAGTAAAACTTCTTAAAACCTGAATTGAACTTGTAAGAAAGTATATTCTGTATTGGAGGGAGAAAGCCATATCTCTTGCAGTTTCTTATTCAACCTGTACATGTGAGTAGAGGAAATGTTGATTCATACATCCAGGCAACATTAGTGTACTTGTTTTAAGGATTGGATACAGAGATGGTATTCAACAGGTTCTGACCAGTTCTGGAGAACCAGTAGCAGAAACTTTAGTTAGTTCGGAGAATTGGTAAATACCACCTCTGATTGGAGATTTTACAGTATCATTCCCCTGCCACACCCACCAAGCCATGCCCACAGAACCGGTAGAAAAAAAAAATTGAATCCCACCACTGGTTGGATAGCATTAGAAAAAGAGATAGTTGAATTTATAACTTAAAAAAAATCAGTATTTTTAAACAAACTTTTCTATATATGATGGCTTTTTCTACAACCACTTGCCTGAGGATGTTATTGAATTTGACAGAATTTATTTTAAAAAGTCATTATTTATTGAACAACTGCTAATTATGATAATTTTTTCTCTATACTTTGTGATTATGTCTATTGATAAAAGACTTCGCCTGTCAAGATCAGATACCATGATACTCTACTTCTGAGTGAATAGCTTCAAGTCCCAGAACCAGAATGTCTTCGAGTAAAAATTTGTTGACATTCAAAAAAGACGTATGAAAAAAGAGCAATAAATTGATAGAATGTATGTACTGCCAAAGTATTTAAGTTATACAACAGATAATATAACCCACTAAAAATTGTCATTACAATTTAATCAGTGTCTGGCTTTTAGAAAATTGCTTTCCAGTCTGTTGTTTTTTATAATTTTTAGAAATTGAGTACAAGATGTGATAAAATGCCACATTAAAGTTTCATAGTGTGAGTTATCCAGCCCATAAAGCCCCTGTCACACTGCACCAACGGATGGAAAGAGGATGTAAAATGGAGAAAAACACTTGTCATCCGTTGAT
>BHFT01007006.1:0-15619 GCA_004320025.1 Laticauda laticaudata | reverse complement strand
TGTCCTTTTTACAAACGTTTTGCATCTGTCGGCCAATGTGACAGGGCCTTAAAATTGGAGTGGACCATCTCCAAAAAATATTCTTCATATTCTTTTATATTACATTCCTCTGTAGTTCTTCAAAAAAACCTTACCAATTCTCACAAATAATAAATAGATAGACAAAGCTATTTGCTGTTAGGCTCTGAACTGTGGAGGCTCTATAAGCAACAGGCTGCACATTGACAATTGCTGGGATGAATCAAACTAGACATTGATTTAGAAATATTCATTCTATTCTGGTACTTAGAAAAAAATTCCGCATTTCATAGTTTTTACTTTTAATTCTAAATCCATCTCTCCAGAAGTGTTGACGGTACATCTTGCGGCATTTTCAGCCAGCATGAACAAAGTTGATGGCACAATCCCGATGTCTGCCCATTTGATTTCCATAATAATTAAAAGTGAAATAATTGTTTGCCACTTCTAGAACAATAAATTTGGTTAAAATGAGCCTTGCTACCCTTGAATTATTTGAAATAAACTTAAATATTGCAAAGTATTAGTAGGCCTTCAGTGACTTTCTTCTAAAGAGCCCCAAATCTTGGCATTTTTCACTGTTTAAAGAGTAAGGTGAGATGAATATGAATAATGTTTAGAGGTGCTACTGGGCAGAAATTAAACTGCTCTTCCCAGAAAACCTTTTGTTCAGCTTCTTCATTATGGAGGTTCATTTTGACATGAGGTAGTAGCTTTTGAATTCCATTTAGGAATCAAAAGAGAAAATTTCTAGGATTCCTCTGTTTAAGAATAACTGACTTATCAGCTGAAAGATTATCTTTAATGTCACTCTCACAAACTCCTTTCTCTCTTTTTCCTAGGGAAGAATCAAACATAAAAAGAAGCAAAATGGTAGCAAAATATGAGAATAATACGCAACACATTAAAGCAAATATCTATCTTGCTCTGCTTGCTGAGAAGTATGATACTTGAACATGAATAACCCCCTTGAACACTTTCTTTTATTCAAAAGTTCAAAGTCTTAGTGACTTCTATTGCCCTCATCTCTGCTAGAGGTTTAATCTCAAAAGGTTTACACAAAATGTCCTAGCAAGTCTTAAAGCAAGATTTGTGTATATTGGTAAACCACAATGAATTCAGTTATTGTGTTTGTAAACATTTGCTGACATTTGAAACGGAAGAACAAGTTAAAGAGTGTATGATAATATGAGCTAAGAATTTTGGTTATAATATATGGATGGATCAATGGAAGAGAATGTGGTTAAAGGACTGAAATTCACATTGTGTTACAATTTAAGAGAAAACTTTTACAAAAGGATGCACCATGGTATATGGCACCAGAGAAATTATCTAACATGAGTAAAGGTAATTCTAATCATGCCGGAAATGTGGAAAACATGAAGAATCATTTTAACATGCATGAAAAACTTGTGAAAAAGCAAACACATATTGAACACAAATAGATATAATGATGCAAAAATAGTAAAGATTAATATTCAGATGAAACCATTTTTATTGGGACTTATGGATAGCTAATTAGAAAAGACTTATGGAAGATTTCTTTTTGTACATGGTACAAAAAGTGAGACTATTGCATTCATGATGTTGGAAAAATGTTGTAGTCCTACAACGAAGGATTGGATTGGATAGAATTTGCAGAAATGTCAGAACTGTCCTTTCATCAGGGACAGGTCAACAGGTACTTTTATTAAAAGCTGGAAACCTCTGCTGGACTTTTTGCTGGAAATGGGGAAAAAATAAATTGGTGACTTGTGGATTTTCTGGTTAAAAAGGGTTGAATTTTGGGGGGAAAGGTATGATGTATCCTTAAAGAGGGAGGAGAAATATTAAGTTTGTAATTGCTGCAAAGAAAATTAAAACTTGTTTCTTAATATATCTGTCCTTTTTAATTTTACTGGTAATATTTTCCATACCTTTAAAAATATTTTTTCACTTTTACTTTTAATTCATGTTTATCTTTTATTTCTGTGTAATTTTTAAATAAAAAATATTTAGAGTAAAAGAAATAAGGAGTGGCTAGATAGCTAAAAGTCAACAGGCATGGTACCTAATCAATCAATCAATATAGAAAAGACTCACTTGTGTCTGTTGTATGCAAAAGAGCTAAGAAATATTTGTTCCAAAATTAAATTGCATTTCTTGTCTGAAATTAGGATTTTCAATTTAAATCTGGATAACCAGAGGTGGTATTCAACAGGTTCTGACCAGTTCTGGAGAACCGGTAGCGGAAATTTTGAGTAGTCGGAGAACCGGCAAATCCCACCTCTGACTGGCTCCGCCCCCATCCATTGTCTGCCAGTCCCAGCTGATTGACTGGTTCTTCTTTTGTTGCCCTGCACAGGAGAACGGAGCTGGAAAGCAGGTTAGTGGGGTGAGGAGGGAATGGGATTTAGCAGTAACCTTCCCCCATGAGTGGGGAAGGAATGGAGATTTTACAGTATCCTTCCCCTGCCACATCCACCAAGCCACACCCACCAAGCCACACCACGCCCACAGAACTGATAGTAAAAAATTTTGAATCCCACCATATGTGAATTATGGTGGGAATTATCCCACCATATGTGACTCCTTCACATATGGATGAGAAAGTCAGTCACTCTTACATGCTGAGGATGTTAAGAAAGTCTGAAGTAGCATCAGGGCTCCTTTCACAGTTGGAAGATCAAGTAGAACCGGCAGGGAGGAGAGAGATCTTACCACACATTTCTGTCAGCATTTGAAGGATTGAGATTTTTAGAGGCCAGAAACACCAGTGAAAAGCTTTTCTCTGCCTGTAGCTTCTCTACGCACTGGGGTGTTTTGCTGTACATGCATCTACCTCCAAGAAGGAGCTTTGTACGATTGAGAATACTACTAGAAAGAGGAGTCAGGGTTTTATGGTGTTGATTTTGTAAAGGAAGACGTTAAGTGTCCTGCGACTGAGATGATGCACATGTTCTCAAGATAAGTTAAAATGCCAGATGGCATGTAAGGGAGGATAGATCTGCCTTGTACAGCCTTCCTTCAATGTTCCAAGCCCTTACCAATCTTCCATGACAAGCAATCAGGCAAATGGACAGCCATTGTAACAGAGGCCTCAAACCTGGTCTTTACTTCAAGTCCTGAATGTATAGCTTTAACCTTTTGT
This sequence comes from Laticauda laticaudata, assembly GCA_004320025.1. Taxonomy (NCBI): domain Eukaryota; kingdom Metazoa; phylum Chordata; class Lepidosauria; order Squamata; family Elapidae; genus Laticauda; species Laticauda laticaudata. The sequence continues at coordinate 12,471 of BHFT01007006.1, read as the reverse complement.
TAAGCTCACTGGCACATGCAGCAAAGGTTGGCTGCCCCAAGTCCATTTACTCATGATGAAACATCCAGATTGAGTTACAACATTTTCCCAAGCCGAACAATTTGAGTTGCAAAGAGTTGCTTTGATCTGCCAGCAAAGGATCATCACATGTTTTGACCTTCAGCTCAACTTCCCACATTTGCTAATTAAGAAATCTGAAGAGCCCTCATTTGGGCAGTAGTTTTGTGTGGATAGTGACTGCCTTAAATCTTAACCCATTTGTAGAAAGCATCGTAAGTAGGATTCTAAACTCAAAAAGAGAAAATCTGCAACAGTGACAGGAATACTAGCTAACTTCAGGTTCACAAAACCAGTTTCTCCTCTTGCGTATTGATTACATAGGCTTGTTTCACATATGAAGTGTCAAATGGTTTTGTTTTGTATTTCCACAGGATTATGTATACAGTGATGCATACACCCAATCCACTGTGATTTAATCAACAAACCGTGGCTTTGAACAATGCATGGCCTCAGTAAATGACCATCTAACAATGCATGGCCTCAGTAAGTGGCCATCTAACATCTAACGTTCTAATAGCCTCCAAATACGCTAAAGTACAAGGGCCCCAAGTCTGGACGGAAATTATAGGAATTGCAGTTCATACAGAAGATGTCATGCACCTGTTGGAATCTGACTCGGAGGGGGAAGCCGAGCAGCTGACAGGGAATGGGAGTGTGGCTCCATTGGTTGTGAAAGAAACTGGGGCAGGGCAAAGTGTGGTTGGGCACAGCAGGGGAGAGGTAGAGCAAGGGAGAGGGAATTCAGAGAAAAACCCAGGGCCATCCCCTCTTCATCGTAGGGTACACAGGGAGGAACAGAGAAGGGAGCAACATGAGTTGCATGGCTTACGGGAGAGGAAAGGGTCCTGATTCCCTTCATTAGCTGCAGCTGGGAAAACAGTGTATAAAAGAGGAAGGTGCACACAGCAAGATGTTGGGAGCAAACATGAATTTATCTTGTATAGTCGTGGCTTATCTGGGTTCCTGGCATCTTCCCAACTGTGTGAATTTTGCCGTGCTTTCAAGTCTGAAATTCCTTCTCCTGCCCTGTCAAGTTAATTACTTCAGCTTGGTTTGTTTGGATTTTTAGTTACAGTTTGTTATGTACCTTGTTTTGGACTGAATTTTCTCCAGTTAAAGGCTGTTCCTGAGAGAGTTTTTTTCCAGCCAAAAGTAACCTGGACATTGGGGGCAAAATTGGAGATAATAATGGGACTCTTATTGCTTATTTGACTGTGTTGCCTTTGTGCCATGCCCCAGGTCATCACAGAGGAAGGCCAAAGTGGGAAAAAAGTGCTGGAAGTTTTTGACAAAACTGGGGGCAGCTTAATCATATATAATAATAAAGTCCTACCAACTGACACTGCAGATGTCTTTTTGTGTGAATAAAGCACAATTCCTAATGTTTTTATAGCATTTCTATATGTTGGGACATGTACAAAAGTTGAGAGCGTCTTGCTTTGTGTTCCTCTGTCAAAATATCCCTTGTGAACATTAAAAGAAGCTTTTCTCTTCTTGTCAGCACTTGCTGAAGTACATTGCATGAAGATGAGAGGAAGGATCTTCCCTGCTGTGGTACCTTGACTACAGAATAATGCTCTCCTGCTTTTGTTTAGCCACTATGAAGACTTGGCTATTCAATCACCCTTTGGGGTCTTAGTGAGATCAGCTTCATTGATTCCGTTGTGAGGCATTAATTGCCATAGTTTTTTTTAACTGCTTGCAAGTAACTTTCAGTTCTGTTGGTATAGCAGTTGCAAGTAAAAAAAAAAAGTCCTGTAAGGAGAATATGACAGAAACTTCACCTGCTCAAAATAATGTTAATAAGAATTTAGCACACTTACTGGTGTTTCAAGAACAATCTAGCACCTTCTAATTGATGGAATCCAGCTCCCAATAATATGAAGGTGGATGACTTTGTGAAACAGAGTGTAGGATTTAGACCAAGACTCGCTTGCTGAATGCTGCTGCCAGAGTCAGAGTGGTTCAGAAACACAGTTAACTAAATTGTGGGTAGCCATGGTTTAATAACCAACTAAAAAAAATCACAAGCAATTGAATTCACAAAACACACTAAGTCTATACCAGACAAATTATACAGGATTTGTTTGTGTAACCTCTTGGGGTTACATAAATAAATCTCACTCTCATCCATTGTGATTTTTAAGATTAATAGTTTATTGTGCTATATGAAACCGTTTTATTTATTAAGCCATACCTGAGCTAAACCATGGCTTGGAGCCCAGCATAAACTAGTCCAGTAATTTTGAGCAATCTGCTACTGCAAACACAGTAGTTGTATACATTTACTCTAACTTGCAAACCATAATAAGTTCATTCCTAATGCACTATTCACTTGTGCATAGATTAATTTACCATAAGCTCTTTTAAGTTTGTGGCTGAATAAAGATACTGCCATAAACTGTGGTGTGATTTGTTTGGGTTAGCATCTATTGTAAGTCTTTTGGAAATCAGACATTGTGAACTGTTAAACTTAGTTTATGGCTTAGTTGATGATTGAACTGAATCTGCTATGAATTGTTTAAACAAACCATAAATTAGAATGATACCTGACTTCATGGGAAATGTTTGTCTTGATCCCGAATATATGTACTGGATGTATATCTAATTAAAGCTACATTTTGAAGAAACTTGGACATAAATCTTCTGACTGTAAAGCTAGCATTCACTTTTGTCTCTAAGTTTGGTCAACATGTTCAATATTTATCCTCTAGGCTACTAATATAACATGGAGGCTGCTTGGAAAGACAGTTTAATGGTGTATAGGACCTCATGGCTTGGAGCTCCAAAGTGAAAAGGATGATCACATGCTTCAAGATGTTGGGTGAAAGAAAAAAGAGGCCAGTTGCTGAGAGACCTTTGGTTTTATGCCCTTTGGTTGGGATTTGAATGTGAGCTTGAATTCTGATTGGTTGTCAAACTCCAATGGGATCATGCAGGGGCAACTCTGTAGGCCCATGATGGCGAACCTATGACACGCATGCCAGAAGTGGCATGCAGAGCCACTTCTGCTGGCATGCAAGAGATCACCCGGAAGAGCCCCACTGCTCATGCATGTGTGCACTGCCACCTGACAGCTGATTGTCGGGTATTTGGCACATATGTACAGGGAGTGGGGGTGCACAGGAGATGCAGATGCATGCACAGAGATGCATGAGATTCATGGTGCATGGGGGATTGTGCATGCATGCACAGAAATGTGTGGCGTGCAGGGGGTCACACATGCATGCTTAGGGGGTGTGGGGGCCCCCCAGCATGCATTGCCTTCTGGGTGCTGGCATATGAGTGGGCACACAATTTTTGGCACAGGAGCCGAAAAGGGTTGGCCACCACTGCTGTAGGCTGTCCTGAGTCCCAGGCTTTGTTGAGTTTTGCTGGTTGATGATGTAATGAATGGGCTTTGGGCAATTCCAATTATAGTTCTGCCTGAAGGAGGTCAATCTTTGTTATGTAAAATAGACTGGCCCAGGCCAGACTAATGGTCCATTAACAAAGGTGGGGGGCTGAGTTTCTGCCTCTGAGTTTCTACTTTTCTTTTTAGGGGAAATATTCTGCCTTTTTAGTATATCACTCACTTATAAAACAAGATATCAAAACACATCAGTTGAGAAAACAGATCAGTATCATTTCTTGTTATCTCTCATATGCTGTTAGCCTTTTTCCTTAAATAATAGATGCACACTGTATCCACAGCTTCATTGAATCAGAACCTGCTTTTAAAATTTTTAAAGCCCGAGTCAAGTAGTTGATAATAGTTTTTTCTGGTGATTGCAAAATGTTTCAAATTTAAACAGTTTCTAATTCAAATTCACAGTTGTTTTATACAGTATTTGAGACAGGTTGTTTTGACCATTTTGTAAGCTTTTTTTCAAGCTCAAAACAGAATGCATCAAACACTAAGCAGCGCTGTCTTGAATTGGAAACGAGGCAGCCTGTTTTGAATATGGAACAACTGTTTCCATCTCAAAATGGGTCACTCTGAAATAAAAAACATACTTTGAAAACTATTTGAAAAAATAACTTTTTGCAGACAGTTAGTCTACAAATTAATCTAAGTCCTATCCTTACTCATTAATTAGGTTCACACATTAAGCTCAGATATAACGTTGGCGCTTTGTGGAAGTCTGACAAGAAGCACAAACTATGAATAGTAGCAGGACTTTTATTGTAAGGTCACGCTAATAAAATCAAAGTCTGAAACCATTTCGCCCTTCATTTACCAGAAGATTTCCAGAAACTAGGGAGGGTCCCATCTAAAATGCTTCCCATTAGTAGTGGTATTCAAATTTTTTCACTACCGGTTCTGTGGGCATGGTTTGGTGGGTGTGGTGTGGCTTGATGGGCCTGGCTTGGTGAGCATGGCAGGGAAAGGATACTGTAAAATCCCCATTCCCTCCCCACCCCACTAAACTGCTTTCCAGCTCTGTTCTCCTCTTCAGGGCAACAAAAGAAGATCCAGCTGATCAGCTGGGACTCGGGAGGCAGAGAATAAATGGAGGCAGGGCCAACCAGAGGTTGTATTTACTGGTTCTCTGAATTCTACTCAAAATTTCCACTACCGGTTCAGTGGTGGGATTCAACATTTTTTACTACCGGTTCTGTGGGCGTGGCTTGGTGGGCATGGCAGGGAAAGGATACTGTAAAATCTCCAGTCAGAGGTGGTATTTGCTGGTTCTCTAAACTACTCAAACTTTCCACTACCAGTTCTCCAGAACCTGTCAGAACTGAATACCACCTCTGCTTCCCATGCCCCTTTTCGTTCTGTGGGCTGAGCTATCTTTTACACCAAGTTTTCTATTCTGCATCTCTTCCTCTTGTCTCCCAAGGTCTTTCTCCCACTGTAATAATTAACCATAACTCACTATAAATAAGTCAAAATAGACCAGTTCACACAACACATTAAATGTTGTGTTAAATCAGAGATGTACATGAAATCAGAGATGTACATTCCAAGAACCTGAAGGCTTCCTTTGCCCTTTAAGATATCTCAGAGATTATTCTTTAAGCTTTAAGATATCTCAGAGATTATTCTCAGATTGCAATGTTTAATGTGAAAAGGAAGAGAAAGCTGATAGAGGTACTACTGGAGAATAATTTTATTAGCTATAATTAAATTTCAGTTCAGAGTAAATGAAATCAAATTTATTTTTTCTTCTTGTCTCATCCATTACTTTTTGATCTGTGGTCTCTTATTTGTTATTCAAAATCATATATGGGATGAAAAATAATAAACAAGGTTTACAAACCACAACAGTTTAGTTGAAATGCCTTCTGAATTCAGAATCGCTTTATTTCTCAGCTCTTGCTTGAAACTCTAGGTTTCTCTAGGTCCAACTCACTACTGCGTTATTTCAGCAAACAGACGTATGCTGCCCGTCAAATCATAGAATCATATGGCTGGAAGGGACCTTGGAGGTCTCTAATCTTGAATGATCTAGTGATGGAGCACCCACAACTTCAGGGGCAGAGGCGTGTATTCAGCAGGTTCTGACCAGTTCTGGAGAACCGGTAGCGGAAATTTTGTGTAGTCCAGAGAACTGGCAAATACCACCTCTGACTGGACATTTAACAGTATCCTTCCCCTGCCACCCCACACTAAGCCATGCCCACAGAATTGGTAGTACAAAAATTGGAAGACCACCACTGTTCAAGGGGCAAGCTGTTCCACTGCTTAATAGTTCTTACTGTCAGAAAATTCCAGATTGAATCTCCCTCTAATAGTTTCCACCCATGATTTCTTGTTCTGCCCTCATGTGCTCTGGAGAAGTATTGGAAGACTGCTTTTATGTCTCCTCTTGGACTTCTCTTTGTTAAGTTAAACATATCTAGTTTCTTTAGCTATTCTTCGTATGATTTTGTCTCCAGATCCCTTATCATTTTTCTTGATATTCTCTGCACTCTTTCTAGGACCTCAGCATTTTTATTTTTCATTTGATATTACTTCCTGTAATCTTGATGCTATTCATCTAATGAGGTAGCCTAGAACCACACTGGCTTTTTTTGGCAGCCGCAGCATATGCTGACTCATACTTCAATGGTGGTTTACCAAGAAACCTAGAGCCTTCTCCTAACCACTATTGTTGTTCGGAGTACTGCCTATCCTGTAGCTGTGGTTGTGGTTTTTCTAAGTGCATGACCTTACTTTTCTCATCACTAGTGAACCATATATTCCATTCTTTATGCTCTATTGTGACTTAACATGTCTTGTACTTCTAACAAAATATTAGTATAAAAAATGTCTCATCAGATGGTAGCATCTGGCTACTTCGACAGGATCAGAATTTGAACAGGCTAAGGCTAAGTTTACAGTTATATGGAAGACTTCTCTTCCATCAATCATAGACTCAGAAATTGGAAAAAACATCCAGGAAAGAAGAAATAACAAACCATGTACATATCGTTCCCAAGAAAATTTATGAAATCTCCAAGAGTTAAACTGAACTCAAAGAAATTGTTACATTATCAGCATTAAGTGGTGCATTTGTGAGTTTCTATATAGTTTGTAACCAATTACTATCAATACTTAAAAGAAATATATTCAATATATTAAATAAGCAAACCAGGATACAATGGGATTTATTTCTGATTAAAACTGCATTGTTTCAGCAGTATGATCTCCAAGGATTTGGGCTGTGCTTCTGAGATTAAATTTGGCATTTTGTTTAGATTGTAATTCTGCTGTAATATACCAGATTTTTCAGTGTATAAGACGCACTCCCCCACAAAAAAAGTGGGTGGAAATGTCTGTGTGTCTTATACAGCAAATGTTGCTGAAGCACCACCTACCCATCGGTCCCCACTCTTCGGCCTCTTTGGCCCACTCATTTTCAGTTTGTTCCAATCCCTGCTGCCAAAAAATGGGCCGAAAATGGGGTGCCCGGAGGCTGAACACATGATGTGAAGGCCAAAAATGGGGCATGTGGAGGTGGCAATAGGCTATGGCAATCCCTGAGCCTGAAACAGCTGATCATCGGGAGGCCAATCCAACCGACAATCAGCTACTTGTGCTAATCAGGCTGTGCTGAAACTGACCTTACTGTTTTCTGCAAGGAGGCAAATTGCTGGAAGGCAGAGGCATTTTTTTTTCTTGTTTTCTTCCCCCAAAGCTAGGTGTGCCTTATACATCGGTGTGTCTTATAGCCCCAAAAATACAGTAATCAGGATGAGTTTTTCATTAGTTGTGTTTTCTCAAGTTCTGAGCATTCTTTCACATTAAACCATTTTTGTATACAAAAGGTATATATGAAAATGTACCTTTTAGTTAGCTATCCATGGAAATATCCTTGTCTTCTCCTGTAAGAGTCTCCAGAACTTATTATCAAATCTGATTTCTATTAAAATGTTCCTTTCAATGCTAATTGAAAAATCTGGCTCAGTGACAGTTTCTCTATCCCTCCCTTATCATAGTAACAATTGAAGATGTTATAGTCTAAAAGGAAGATTAAAACAAAGAGCTTCCTTTTTAGAGGAACTACACTGAATTGTTTTGTTAGGAATATAAGTCACCTAACAGGTATTTGGGTTAGAAATATATAAACCAGGATGAACATTTTAGTATTATGTCTTTAAGAGACTGCAAAAACTGCAACTGGATGTGGTTTTTCAAATGGCCACAAGGTGGAGCCAGAAACCTGGGTTGTTTTAGTCTTAGTCTCAGAAGAGTGTATGTCTGAGTGAGTCTCTCTGTTTCCTTCTGTTGGAAAGTATTGCCATTGCTCCATTTTTTCCTAATAGACTGACATTACTGGATTTAATACTGAACTGTTTTTGACACTGGAATTTGATATTTGGATTATCCCTGGATTGCAAAACTGACTGATTTACTTGTGAATGACTTTGGACTGTGTTTGGACTTTGCTTAAACTTTCTGGAAATAAAAACCTACATTTACTGTACAGTGTATCTGTGTACTGTGTGTGTATTATTCCAACACTACTCTCTATACGTCTCCCTGTATGGGCTCATTCTCCTAACGGGGAATTACCTCAACATTTTAAAAATATATTCGCAAGATACATGCTTTTATTTGGAGAGTCATTGAATGCATTCCAAAATTTCATTGGGCCTCCTTTTTCCTTCTTGCCATGTACACATTTTGCAGACATGTGTAAACTCAGATAATAACTAATCATGGCTTTGTGTGAATTTGATCATTGTTTTTCAGCTATATTTAAGACTGAAGAAACAGGCAATGAGAAGGCTAACGATTAAAAAAGAAAGAAATGAAATGCACAGGCATATCATAGATATGTGACTTGGCAAGAGTACTAATGAAAAATTGTTAATTACCAGTGGAATATGAATTAGCATATGTGATCGAGCTGTAAAACAGAAAATGCTTATACATCAAGAAAAACTTAGTTTTCAAATGGTAGAAAGTAATCTTCCCTCCTTTTTCATGTTGGTCGACATATCTGTCTGTCTATCTATCTATCTATCTATCTATCTATCTATCTATCTATCTATCTATCTATCTATCTATCTTCTATTTATCTTTCTTAACCGTCCATCTTTCAGAAGTTTCAACTAGCCTGGTTCAGAGAAGACAATGAATATAATCAGGGAACTAGAATCAAAGTCCTAGGAAGACAGATTGAAGGATCTGGGTATGTTTAGCCTTGTGGAGGATATTATTGAGCTCTTCAAATGGAAAAGATATCATATGGAAGGTCAAGACTTATCCTCTGTAGTTCCAGATTGGGCATGGAATAATGGATTTAAGTCAAAGACAGCAGATTCTGACTGAATGTTAGAGAAATTTTCCTAACAGGAAAAAATAAGAGTAAAATTGTTTGTGAGTAGAACCAATTAACCAGGGAGGTGGTGGACTATCCTTATTTATTTAAAACATTTATATAGTCACCCTTCTTTTAGGCAACTGTGGGCAGCTCCCAATCCAAGTTATTGGATCCTTATCCTTATCTCTGAATAAGGTCAAACTTGACCTAGAAAACCATCTATCAGGGAATACTTTAATTTGAATTCCTGCACTAAATGGAGCCTTGGATTTAATGATATGATTTTTTTCTTTTTTATGACCCTGTAATCCTTTGCTTTGTGAGTGGGGTCAGGGCAATTGAATAAAGCTGAACATTTATCGGCTGGATGCACTTCTTGAATAGCAATAGCACCTAGACTTATATACATACTACTTTACAATGTATTACAGCCCTCTCTAAGTGGTTTACAGAATCAGTATATTGGCCCCAACAATTGGGTCCTCATTTTACTCACCTCAGAAGGATGGAAGGCTGAGTCAATATTGAGCTTGGTGAGATTCAAACTGCCAAATTGCAGGTAGCTGGCAATCAGCAGAAGTAGCCTGCAGTACTGCATTCTAACTAACCACTGGGCCAACATGGCTTCCAAATCTAGGATTCTATATCCCCCAGTTTAGAGGGGGAAAAAAAAGTAAATCCATACTTGGTGCAGCATTAACATAGACTCAAGGTTGCAATGAGTGAATTCTCTTGGCTTTCTTTCTATTCACTGTTAAAATTGAGGATTCATATTTTGTGCTAGGGTATTTTGCAGGTGCACTACCTGTCTTGCTGCTCATCATATTCCTGGCTAAAGTAACAGAAATAATCCAAGACTGGTACAAAAGGAAATCTCATCTTCATACAAAAGCTACTGCCTCTGAATTTCATGGCTGCCAGATAAGTGTTGGGCAGACATAAATTGAAAATATATTGTCATAAAAATATTTATGGAGCAGTCACAGGTAGAATATGTAAAATTATACACCAATGCTTGATATAATATTTACACATACTTAAAATAAAATTAAGAGAATAACAGAGTTGGAAGGGACCTTGGAGGTCTTCTAGTCCAATCACCTCTCAGGCAGGAAACCCTCTACTATTTCAGACAAATGGTTATCCAATCTCTTCTTAAAAACTTCAAGAATTGGAGCATCCATAACTTCTAGAGGCAAGCCATTTTGTTGATTTGTCAGCTCCTGCAAAATTAACAGATAACTGATGATCAAAATTGGAAGGTACCTTATAGATCATCTACTCCAACCTCCTGCCCAAGCAGGAGGCCCTACACCATTTCTGACAGGTGGCAGGCCAATATCTTCTTGAAGGTCACAAGTGATGGCACTCCCACAACTTCTAAGAGCAAGCTGCTCCATTGGTTGATTGTTTTCATTGTCAGAAAGTTTCTCCTTATTTCCAGGTTAAATCTCTCCTTGTTCAGTTTCCATTCCATTATTCCTTGTCCTAGCCCTATAAGGAAGCTTTAGAAAAATAGCTTGACCCTTTCCTCCCTGTGGCAGCCCTCAAATATTGAAGACTGCATCATAGTCCCTCAGCTTTCTTTCATTAGACTACCATTGCCCAGTCCTGTAACTGTTCTTCTATGTTTTAGCCTCCAGTCCCCTAATCAATCCTGGTTGCTCTCTCTGTAACTTTTTCTAGAGTCTCAACATCTTTTTATGTGTGGTGACCAAAACTGGATGTCATACTCTAGGTATGTCTACTTAAGGGCTTTATAGGAGGGCTTATTAGTAAACCCGTCACTTGAAATCTTGGACTGATCCCTTCTTTAATATCCGAATTTTGGATTGGGGGCATTAGCTTTTTTGGCTGCTGCTACACACTACTTGGCTCATATTTAGTGGTTGTCCAGTAAATTCCAAGATCCCTCTCACAGTTACTAGAAATTCGAGCCCTGCTCAACCCAGTCTGTTATGTGTACTTTGTTTTTCTTGCCTCAGTGTATGTAGGACTTTACTTTTCTCTACATTGAATTTCATTTTGTTAGATACGGCCCAGTGTTCTTGTCTGTCAAGATCCATCTGGATCTTGAGCCTATATTATTGGGTGTTAGCTATTCCTGCCAGCTTAGTTTCATCTGCAAATTTGGTAAGTTCCCCTTCTATTCCCTCGTCTATGTTGTTAATGAAGTTATTGAAAAGTACTGGGCCTTGTAGCATCCCATTGTTTACATCCCTCCATGTAGACTTTTCATTTAGACATCTGTGTAGTTGAATATTTTTCTCTTTCTTTAGGATCAAACTTGGAATCCATTGGACTAATGTTCCATATATTATGTTCATTGGAGATAATAGCAATTACAGCATATGTATATTGCCTTTTTCACTTATTTTACTGATTTACGTAATGTTTTACAGCATGTTTTTACTTGTACCTCCTATTGGAAGGTGTGATGTTAACTGAATCAGCCTATATTGCAGGTTCTAGATTTGTTTTAATTTTTTAAATTAAATTTTAATTTAATTTTAAATTTACTTTTAAATTAAATTTTTATTTTTTAAATAAAAAAATAAAAAAATATTTTTATTAAATNTTTTTATTTTTTAAATAAAAAATAAAAAAATATTTTTATTAAATTTATTAATTTTTATTAAATATATTTTAATTTTTTTAAATGAGTTAATTTTTTTTTTTTAAATTAAGTTAACATTTTTCTTGCCCTCTTCTGTTGTTTAAATGCAAGCATAGGGGCTCTGATGGTCTTTCCTTTTCCAAAAGACCAAGGGAAGCAAAAGGGGACGGGAAGGGGAATATAGTAAGACAATACAGAGAGGTCAGAGTAAGGTCTGGGACCAAAGCAATTGTGAATAAGAATGCCTCAAATAAAATGTCCTTTCTGCTGTGAATTCTTTAGCCCCTTGTTAGGGTTACAACCTGCTTTTTATTGGCCTTGGTTTTCTATGACCTGCTGCTTAGCTCAACAAACCACACAGGGTGGGTTCACATGAAACATTGGGACTGGGGATCTCAAATGGGGGTTGGGTGAGTTATGACAAGTAACTTGAGAATAGTGGGGGAGGTCGCTCAACAATTTTAAAGCTGTGAAGGTTTGGACAGCAAAGGATTCCAACTTTGCCTACATATACCTGACAGAAGAGGAATCAAAGCTCCATTTTTGAGAGGTGGCTAAACCTGTAGGGTTTAGCATTAGCTTATCTTAGAAGCTTGTTTTAAGACTCACTGAAAGAAGCATTTAAAAGTTGCTGCATTTGCTAGCATGAATTTGAATGTATTTGAGCTTTAGAGTCAAGAGCCTCAGAGATGACTTTGAGTTGGGAACTTGTCAGATCCTTGTATCTGTCATTTCTTCAGTTGAAGAAAAAAAGGGAGGGGGCTGATAAAGAAATCCTTTCTTGATGTAACCTGAATATATTTAATCTTATATCGATTTTGTATAATCCACACATGATACAATGGAGGGAGAAAAGGTCAGATGGCTGGAACCTATCACCTCTGAGAGGCACAGCCAGGAGATGAGAAGGCCATAAAAATTCCACAGTGAGATGTGTCCTGGGAATCTCTGGAAAAGTTCGTTCTAAAAAGCGGGTGGAGGGAAATTAGGTATGCCCTGGGAAACTGTGAAAAAGATTGTTCCTTACAAAAGGGGTGGGGAGGAATTAACATACTG
>BHFT01007003.1:0-23803 GCA_004320025.1 Laticauda laticaudata | reverse complement strand
AATCTGTGGTGACTATAAGGCTACCCTGAACCACGCTTTACAACCAAGCGCATACCCGGTGCCAGTAGTCCAACATGTGTGTGTTATTCCAGATACTTAAAGGAATATACTTGTACTTGACCTTTGGAAGGGCTAAGGCCAAGATCCTTTGTACAACTAATACGTGCTTTGGGGTTTCCATTTATTCTCTGGATATGGTTGTGCCTGTGTCTTATTGTAGATTTTTCCAAGATGAAGGATTATTATTTGCACAGCTAAAAACAATTTATATTTGAATGATACTACCGGATTCTTATGATTGTTCAGAAGTTAAGTACCATGTGGTGTCATGAAACATACTTTGGAGAAAGTGCTTAAGATGGCAGTTTTTCCGAGAGAGACATTGAAAATATAGGCAATAAAACTTGGCACTAAGCAGGAGTACAAATTATAGATTTTATATGTAGTGTCAATGTCTGAGACAGTGCACCATTCGAAGTTGCTACAACACACTGTTTCAGAGTTGCCACATACCCGCAGGGGGAGAGGGATGCATGGGGACACAAATAGGTAATGTGATTCACACTGAGAAAGGAGCCAGGAAGGCAAGCCAGTTGCGGTTGGTTCAGAAGCCATCCAAGTCTGAAGAGTACTTGTAGGAACCACCAAGGAGCAACTGGGTTTGAAGAGTACTTGCTGGATACAGGCCCACAAAGTACTTGCTGGAGCCAGCTGGGAGCAACCAGGAACAAGAGGGTGGGACGTGTGGAGTCTGTATAGCCAGCTGACTAGCAGAAGCCAGTAATGCTGGCTAAAAACTCTTTTACTTGTATTGTTCACCACATGCCAAGCTAAGACTCTAGTAAAGAGACCTGTTCTGCTCATGTGGCCTCTTCTTTTGCTGGCTTGGTTTGGAACCGTGACATGTAGCTGAAAAAAAAAAAGGCAAAAACTGAAGAGGGTAGTCAGGCTTCTAGTAATAAATTATCCAGCTCAGTGTGAATAAGTTAATTTGCATTAAATATGTGCAAAACTTCCAGTTGATTGTGATGGAGGCAGATGACTGCAGATGTCAATGTGGGAATAAATATACTATGTTGTATACTTTTAGTAACTTTAAGGAAATCTTGTCAGTTATCTGATCATTCCATATGTTAATTCGTAAAATATTCCAATGCCTGTTTTCAAGTTGCCATAAACAAATGGGGGGAGGGGGGGAGGAAATCTGAAGAAGTATGACTGGATCTTCTGGCTGAGAAAATCCTTTATTGGAGAACATGATTGATGACACCAGGCCCCTGCTTCATTGGAGAATCTGATTTATGATAGATGGGGGTGGGGGGAAACAGGGTCACAGGTGACTATGAATTAGGTATGCTGGCATGTTGCTCCTAATAAATCTTTTGAGTTTTTTTTTTTTTATAAAGAATTTTATTAATTTTTTAAACAAACACAACATAGAAATACATAACACAAAAACACTTTAATTTTCCATATATTCTTCGGTGTGTCGGTTGGTTCATCAGTTTTTGTGCATTCATTTTATAGTGATCAATATATTATAACTTGCATTAAACAATTTATATTTTGTGCAATCCCATATCCTGATATTACTAATCTTATCATTCTTTAATGGGATATCAAATAACTTTAAACACTTATTAACTCTATAACAAATCAAATAATCATCAACAAATTAATCCTAAAAAAAAAAAAAACCTCTTTACAAATATATCATATTCTAATTTATCTTATCTTATCATCTAGCCTTTGGTAACAAGATCCGCAAATTCATAAATTGTTTATTTCTTGCTCTCTAAATTTCAAATGTTCAATCTACTCATTACTGCAGCACATCTAATATTTCATTAAAATTTCTTCTGTAGTGGTATTTTCTACAATTCTTCCCAATTTTAGAATACAAATCTAGCGCGTTAATAACATTTACATCAAATTTTCAATTTTTATTATAAATGCTGGTCAGGTAGAATATCCCAAATAAAAAAGTCTCTGGTTTCAAGTCATTGTTTTCCTTTGTTCATTTTTTCCAACCATATGTGAATTTTTAGCCTCCAATATTCTTCTAGCCTCCTACAAAAGTCCACCACATCATGATAAATATGAGCCAGGTATCTGGTGACATTTCCAACATTTTCAGATTTATTCTAACATTCTTGCTATTCTTGTCGGGGGGAAAGTGCCACCTGTAAAACATCTTATACAAGTTTTCTTTATTATGCCTGTTCGACATTGTCCATTTTAATAATCTTTGGAGACCATACTTTTTTGCATTTCTACTAAATAAAATCGCATAGTCACAAATTATTTTCCCCAAACAAATCATAGTTCTTTAACTTGCTCTTCTCTAACGTTAATTCCAATAAAATAACCATATAATTTTAAAATCACTTGGTCATCAGTACGCACAATCAATATGCTTATCTAAATCAGTCTTTGTTATCATAGAAATCCTTTCCATTTTAAATCTTCAATCAATTCTTGAATGTATCAAGCGGCATATCACAAACCAATTCATCTTTTCATACCTTAGTTTCCTCTAAGTTTTTTGGATCGATTTAAGTCACGCCTTTTCATCTAACATTTCCCATATCTAACTGTGGTTGTTCCTTTTTATAAATCATAGGATACGCAATATGCTATCAATAATACGAAACACAAACATGGAATTTTAAAGATAATCATTGTTTTTTTTTATCTTTTCCCAACTTTAACCACAAAGACTCTCGTATATTAAGTCCTTCTAAATACCTCCCCTGTGTTTTACTTCGCTTGTACCATACAAAAAGCATGCCAAGCAAACAGCTAAATCATAGTCTTCTAATGTCAACCAACATCTATGTTTTCTTAATGAATTATCAACATTTCTTTGACCCACATCAAACTGCAGCTTGATAATACAGTTCCCAATTAGGCCAAGCCAAAACCTCCTTAAATTCTAGCATCTTGTAAAAGCCTTACTTTATTCTCGCTCTTTACAACTTAGCATAGTAAACTTTAACCATGATTTTATTTAAAATCTTCAAAAAATAATCTTTTCCACCAAGTCTAACTTGGTATTGTTTGTAAAGAAGAATAATAATTCTAGGTAAAAATATTCATATCTTAATTGTTGAAATTCTCCTATTAATGGACAATTGCAAGTTTTTCCCATTTCTTCAAATCTATAATTATTCTGTTGTTTGAAAAGTTTTAGTATAATTATTTTCTTTAAAAGTGCTACAATCTATGCCGTCAAAATACATAAATCCCAACATACTTTAACCTTAATTGGTAACTGAATTTCTCAAAAAATCTGTCAATTTCTTCTCATTTGTTTCACAATAACATAATTTTTTGTTTAAGATGCTTAAGGTCTTTATCTTTGTTTATAACTTTCAAAGCCAGCACATGCTCACCGTATGTCTTCTATCTTTTTCTCGCAAAATAACTTTGGAGGCGTTTTCTAACGGTTCCTTGCCAGAAAAAAAAGATAACGGTCGTTCAGCCAAAAGCTTGTTAGTTTAAATGTTCTTCTTTTTTAATTTTCATTCCCTTATTTATAGCTTTTATCTCCTAATATTTCTATTTAACACTTCCAAAGTCAATACTGAATAACAAAGGAGATAGAGCGACACCCTTTTGTCTCTTGTGCCTTTTCTTATATTGAATAAGAATCTGTAAATTCTCCCATCCATCATTATCATTTGTGCTTGTTTAATATATATGGCTTCCTATTGGCTTGAAATAAATTTCTGGCAAACCCATCTTGTTCCAACAGTTAACAGCATAAATCTCTCAGTTCACATTGTTCAAAGCTTTTATGACATCTACGAAATATCAAAAAGCCATTTGCTCTCTCGGATGAAGCCTCATTAATAATTCACAAGGTGTCCATAAATTACTCCCATATTGTCTACTAATATTGTCTCTTTATGGCAGGAATCCTCCATTTTGATCTGAGTGAATAAGAAATTCATTTAAATATTTTCAGTCTTCTGCTGCAGTATTATAGCAAAGATTCTTATAAATCATGCTTCAATAAAGAATAGGTCTATAATTCTTAATTTGCAGCGGGTACAGGAGCCTCTTCTTTTGGAATAAGTGTAAATATAAGCCTCTGTCCATTGTTCTTCGTATCAAAATCTTCTGAAACATAACTTTCATTCATAACTGTCAAGACTGTGACCAATGGCTCAATCTGATTTGTGACATTTTATTATGAGAATGTCCTTCGCCCGGAAGCCATCGGACCTGTGGCTATCCCATTATTTTGTCTCTTAAAATGCTTCATTTAATTCCTTCATTGTTATATACTTTCTAACATTTTCTTCGAGTCTCTTTAGGTATTCTTTTAGTAAGTCTAACCATTCCTGTAAATACTGTTTTAATTTTATCCTCATCAATATTCTCTGTTTATATAATTGCCCCATAAAAATCTTGATAATTTTCTTTTTCTCCTTTAACCCACAATAAACTTGGCTTTGATCATCTATTAGTTTCAATATTTTCTTGATTCCTTCTCCTTTCTCAATTTATATCATGCAGCCATCTACCTGGTTTATTTGCATCTCCAAAATAATTCTGTTTAAGTTCTGATTTTCTGTGCAGTTCTTCTTCCCTATTACCATTCCATTTTATGCTTAATTACATCCAGTTTCAATTTAATATCTTTTTTCTGTGGCTTTTTCTGTAATTCTTTTTCAAGTCTTTTATATTCATCTTCCAAGGTCTTGGAGGCTTGTCCTTTCCTAATATTCTTTTTTCTTGTATATATCCATTATCAAACCTCTAGCATATGCCTTCATTGTATCCCAGAACTGATTGAAGACCGTTTCATCTTGTAAAGAAAAAGGTAATAAAGAACAAACAAAATATCCCAGACATTCTGCATTGAAGTATCCTCTTTCTTTGCTTTTCTTTTAAAGAAAAGGCTAATTCCTTCTCCATTCCATTTGTACTAAAATCTCTTCTCCTTTAAAATAGTGTTATTTAATGTCATGCTCGATCTTTTTTTTTGTACTTCCATTCAATTGTCATTGGACTATGGTCTGCCTAAGTTTTGTTCAATACTTTTTCTGTGATAGTGATATTAATTCTGTTGAGATCCAAATCATATCTAATCTGGACCATGATAAATGCCTCATTAGAGAGAAAAAGTATATTGTTTAGCTTTAACATTTCTTTCTCTCCAAATATCTTTTAAGTTAATTCATCTATCATTTTAAAAAGGATTTAGGGAGAGTCTTTCTATGTGTTTTATTGTCGTTGTTGTATAGTCCAATTGTCGTGTCCACAATTCCATTAAAATCCCCCATCATAATTATATTGACATAATCCCAGTCTAATTATTCCATATGTAGTTTTTTTATAAAACTCTTCCTGTTTATCATTCGTGAGCATAAATTAATCAGGAGTATTTTCTCTATTATTATCCGTTATTTCCACCGATTAATACTCCTGGGCCGTCTTCAATCCGTGTAGATCAGTTTTGGCTGAAATATCCCTTTAATATAAGAACCACTCCTCTTTTCTTACATTGAGTCAGAAGAAGTAAATATTTTCCCTAACTTTGGTTGGTATTAACAATTGCCATGTTGTTTTTTATATGAATTCTTGCAGGCAAATTATAAATTTTTAATTTTTCTAATTTATGAAAGGTTTTCCTTCTTTTAACAGCTGAGTGAAGTCCGTTTATATTCATTGTAATCAATTTTTTTCCTTCCCATGATTATGCTTTATATTTGGATCTAACAGTTCTCGTGGCTCCTCTCTTCACGTTGTTCTTTACTGTCATGCATTGTCCACCTGCAACTCCTTTCTCTTTTTCAGTCTCGGGTTGTTCCTCCATAAACCAATTAATGAGACCTCCTTCTCTACCTCCTGTCTTCTTCTTCCAAAAAATTCTGCATAGAAAAAGTTCTGCTTTTTCAATTGAGTAAATTCTATGTCTCTGCTCTTGCAACATAAAAATTAATCCTTCTGGTATCAGCCATCTATAGTTCACTTCATTTTCCAGTAGGTTTTAGTCAGAAATCGGTATTCTCTCTCATCTCCTCTCACTCTTCTAGGTATTTTTTTAAAACCACAATCTCTTTACCCTTTATGTTTCAATGTTTTTTCTCTTACCACTTGCAGTATTTGTGTTTTGATGGATTTTTTGGTAATCTAATATGAACTTCCTTTGGTAGTTTATTTCTCATCGCATATCTTGTATAAAACTCGATATATCCTCATTACTCCATTCATCATCTTTTCCTCTGTAATTTCCAGAACATCTGCCAAGCATTGTCTATCATTATCACAGCCAAATTTTCTCCTTTTTTCCTCTTCTATATTTTGAAATCTAAGATAAAATTCTGACCTTTTCCATCTCCCACCTCACACCCACTTTTTTCTTGTTCTAACCACTGTTAATCTAGTACAAATATTTCTATCTTCTCCTCTCTTTGTTTTCCTTCTTCCTCAATTTTTTGAAAATCTCTCCTCATAACTTCCCCATCATTTGTTTAATATTTTCCACTTTTTCATCAGTCTTCTCTATTTTTTGTTCAACAGCATCTTATTTTTAATCTTAATATCTTGAATTCCTTGCATAAGCATCTTGTAAGTTTACTTTTTCTTGTTTTTCATCTTGCTTCAACATTGTCTGAATTAAATGTTGTCCAGCAGATGGTGGGGAAGCAGAGGTAGAAGCGAAGATGCAATTGATTTTTGTTTCCTTGCTCATTTTACTGCTTCCAAACTTCAGATTCTCTTTGACTTTTAAATCACGCTATATAAGATAGCCAATTATAGTCCAAAATAAAAAAGTCCAATAAAAAGTCCAAAAACCAAAGAGGAAGAAGGGAAAAAAGGAAAAGAGAAATCAGGTTCTTCTATACCGTAATCCAATTGAAATAATCCGCCATAAAAAAGAAAAAATGGAAGGAGAGAAGAGAAAAAAAAAAATTATTCAAAAAGGAAAAGCAAGGTGATCCAAAAGCATAGATGGAAAGGAACAAAAAAAGTAAGAAAACACAAAAAAAGGAAAAGAAAAAAAATCTAAGGCTTTCCCTTTAAAAAGAAAGCAAAATACTAGAATTAAGATTTACAAAAAAACTGGCGAGCGGGAATTTCACAAGTATATATATATATATCATTGCACACTGCACTTTATTTCTTTATTCAAGGCTCTTATTATGACTCTCTTCTCCAGCAGCTTCAAAGCCAAGTCTCAAATGTTGAAATATGATAGAGTCCAGAAAAGCACCTGTAATAATATTTTACTAAGTTCTCCCTCTATCTTATCAAATTAAAATGTCCTTGGAAAGAGTGTTTATAGACTTTTCTCCCCAGTTCAAATAAGGTATTTTCAGCCTCTAGTTGGCAGTGTTGCAGCATCTCTTCATACTCTTTCCCCCCAGCCAGGAAAAAGAAGAAAAAAAAATATTTATAAAAGACTCAAACAAAAAAAGAAAAATAAGAAAGAATAAACAAAGGGAGCCTCTTATCCTAAAGAGAATTAATTGTATCAAGAAAAGCATAAAATATATATATAATAAAAAATATAATCAATCCGGTTACCTGCAAAGTCACATTAAAGTCCTCAGTAAAATAAAAAGGATAATGAAAAAATCCAAACCTCAATTTGACATCTCTAGAATAAACGCCGCTCAACCAGTTCCAGTCAAACAAAAATAAAGTCACAGATTTCTTCTTTGTTCAAGGTGTCCTTTCAAACAGTCTATTTGCAATTCAAAAAGGATTTCTCACCCACTCGACACACACTCGCTCAAAGCACTTTCTTTTTCGGAGCTGTCCCGGCTTCAGCAGCTTTGGAGGCTGTCTTTTCGCTTCCAGCAAAAGGGCTTCTCCCGGATCAAACCAGAGATTTTGCGATATCTCTGGGATCCTGGGACTGTGCCCTTCACGATCCCCGTCTCTACGGGACAGTTTAGGTCCGTTAGGACCGACCAGGGGGAATATCAGCTGCGATCTCAGAGCCCCGAGATCGCAGCTGTAGCACCGAGACGAGGCTCCGCCTTCTCCCTTTGAGTTTTTTTTGAAGCATGGCTCGAGGCTCATGATTTAATTAGAGCTATTGCCAGGACCCCGACACTATACTGATATATTCCACATTAGAATACATAAGCTATTTACAGATCCCTGACTTAATAGTAATTTATTGCGTACAATCATCTTGCAGTTTCATTTATAAATTGTAACAGCATTTAATTACTGGGCTAGTCTCCTCTTCCTATTTGTCAAGTGGTCCTCCTGAAGCCAATGAATTTCTCCACTCCTTCCTGCAACAGCTGGATTACATTTCTATCCAATTGTATGCTTACCTTTGCTTTTTTTCTGGATTTTCCTTCCCCAAATTCAAATTATGCAAACAATAATCTATTATTTGAAAATGGTACCGAATATCTGAAATTTGTTTAAATTCTCCCAATGTAAAATCGCCTTTTGCTCCATAGTTCGTAAAACCAACAATTAATGTGAACGTTATCTGAGGTGGACACAGCTAGAGAGGACTGATTTCTCAATATCCCATATAATATGTGCTTCTGCCCTTGCTCTAAGGAGATTATGGAATATTTTATCGATTAGTTATTGTATTGCTCCATTCACCTGGAAAGCTTCAGGATCTGTTCCTTCCTGGTAAGAAAATTATTTTGTCCTGATACATGTAAAATCGAGTATCTAATGAATTTAGATTAGAAGACAATGCTACAGAAATTAGCAAGCTTTGCATGGGCTGCAGCTAAACAAGA
Organism: Laticauda laticaudata; assembly: GCA_004320025.1. Classification (NCBI taxonomy): domain Eukaryota; kingdom Metazoa; phylum Chordata; class Lepidosauria; order Squamata; family Elapidae; genus Laticauda; species Laticauda laticaudata. The sequence continues at coordinate 15,068 of BHFT01007003.1, read as the reverse complement.
GACAATATTTTATGAAAAGTTCCTAAGACTAATATTGTATTTGCTACAATAATACTGCTTTAATGCTTTTTATTGATTTTTGCAGATTTTAATATTTTATTAATATTTTGTGCATATTTATTTGTTACAACCATTGGTCAGAACAATAAATTGAATTGAATTGGGGGAATAAATGACAGTTCAATAAAGGGTTAAGATATTCCCACTTGCAATTGTTTGCTGCAAGTCAAGAGAAAGAAAAAGCACCATAAAAATTAATCACAGCAATAGTAGTGAGTGGAGAGTAGTGGAGACTCTTTACTAAGTTCTATTCTTGTGTAAAAGAAGTTTGTCTTAGTTCTTTTAAGTCACTTTTGAAAAATAGTCAAGGCATTATTCCATTTCATATGATAGATATCATTAGAAAGAACCATAATTATAATAATTCATACATTGTGCTAAACTCAGTATGTTGTGCACAATGGTTTGATTCTTCCAAGAATTTGTTGCCATTCTATATTATAACATTTCAGGAGCTGTAAAAAGCATACATTTAATTTCATTATAATTTCTACAATATGTATTTTTGCTTGAATATATTCATTTAGTAAGACTTCATTAGGTTTAAAGTTTCCCTAGCTTATTTCATGAGTTTTAACTTCTCATTTGCAAAATAAAATGTGTTGGTGTACATAAGAAAAAAAGAGGTAAAGATTTCTCCACAGTCTATAGAGATCATCAGTCATTCAGGTCATGGTTGTCTCAAAGGTGCTTTTTCAGGAGGCAACTGGATTTTTTTCTCTGAAAATCCATTCCTATTCCAACACCATTCAAAGGGTGCTCATCCCCAATTTTGCAGCCAAAAACCTGTAGAGAATTTCAGTCATCCAGGTCATGATTGTCCCAAATGTGCTTTTTCAATTTTTTTTTTCAAATTGCAGACCAGGAGCATTGCTCGGGTGACCCTGAGGACACAGATAAACCTCCAAGTGCCTCAACAACCCTCTAAATGTATGCAAATGACCAGCTGTGTGCAAGGAATATAAATCCTTCCATTTCCCACTATCCTGTCAGAGCTGAAGAAGCTTAGAAGCTTCTTGGATGAGAAGTGAAATGTGAAAGAAAAAACAAGGAAGTCCAGTTGCCTCCTGAAAAAACACCTTTCAGTTGTCCCCACAGGTTTTACCTTATAGTTGTAACCAATTTTAGGTGGGAGGGAGCAGTGTTCATCTCCCTTTCTTAAGTCAAAAAGCCAGCATTATATGGAGACATTTCTGCAGTCATGTGACTAGCATGACAGCACATTGCAGTACAGAATGTACAGTGAAACACGGAACACTACTACCTTCTTGCAGGGTTATATGCGTTGCCTATTTATCTACTTGCATGTGCAGGCTTTTGACCTGCTATGTTGGTAGCAGCTGAGACAAGTGATGGGCACTCACTCTGTATTACTGTACTCAGTCTTGTGCTGCTGAGCTGTAGATCTTTAACTATCTAAGATGCAGTTTCCTAACCACTGAGCCACTGCATCCCATGTTGGTGTTCATAAGGCACACAAATATAAGGACAACATATTGCTATTTCAAAAATTGAAACAAAAATCCTTGGTTTTTTTGTTAATTATTGTTTTGGTTTGTGCCTATGACTCAGCTTATATTTGTTTGTGAAAAATCACAAACATGTCCAAAAAAAAATATCAGACAGACGATTAACTTTTAAGGCTATGGAAAGAAAATAATTTGATTTTCGGAGAATTAATAGCGATGGACTTCTCAGTTCAAAAAGAGAACTTCCGATTCCATCTCTGATTTCTTTGCTATCCTCTGTGCTAATGCTTTTGCCTCCAAAATGGACAGTATCTTGTTAAAGGTTTTCAATATTCCATGCTATTCTTAGTTTTTGTTAGTCTATTCTTCAATATTCTTTGGAAAACTTGGAAGTTGCCCAGACTCTAATTAGTAAGAAAGGGCAAACTATGTGTTCTCATCGTACAAATAGTCCTCACTTTACGATTGTAATTAAGCCCAGAATTATGGTCATAAATCATGCCAGTTGTTAACCGGGTCATCACGTCACCACCTTATTTTTACATTTTATACAATGGTCATTAAGCAAATCACCATGATTATAAGTGAATCCACCACAGTCATTAAGCAAATTCCAAGGTTGTTAAATGAACACTGTCCGCAAAGAATGATTTAGAGATAAGCACAAGTTCCTGGCAAAAAATATTGTAAATAGTAATCACATGACTGCAGAATGTTTCAAATGGCTGCAAATTTGGGCAGGTTGTGAAAACCCAAAATATAATCACAAGGGGGAGGGGGCAGTACTTTTTTTGTGTATGTCATAACCCTGAATGGTTACTAAGCAATCAGACATAAGTCGAGGACTACCTGTAAGAACCAAGTTATTCCTTGTTTAAGAGATTATCTGCATATCCAATAGGATAGACAACACCCAGCTTATTCAGGAATGCCCTGAATAAACTGAAAACATATCAGGTTCATTTTCCTGAACCTGGAAAAATCATCTAATCCCAGCAAAGATTAAGAGTTCTCCTTAGTTCAAGCTTCAAAGGCACTGTCTCCTCAGAACATTCTTTTGTAAAATTCGGAGCCTTGACATGACTACATCCCAGTCTGCGTAGGCTCCTTCAAGATGACGGGATATTCCTGCTCCTGCCTGGTAACTCTGCCGACCATGAAGTAAACGCCAATTATCAAATACCACTATGTCACCTAGAAAGAAGGCAAAGAATTATTTTAAAATAAAATATGTGGTAAATACATTTATACTAATCAGAGATATGATGGAACAGAAAGGCTTACTGGTACAATATTTGGAACTAGTGAAGCCAATAATTCTCTAAATACAGCTTAACTTGTGATGATTGCACTGGTTTGCAGTTTTCTTGGCAATTTTTTTCAAAATAAATAAAAGTAGTTTGTCATTGCTTTCTTCTGAGATTTTTTTTCTAACTTCTCAGTGTAGCCTATAGCAGGGGTCCCCAACCCCTGGTCCATGAGTCGGCACCAGTCCATGCATGCCAGAAACTGGGCCACACAAACAGCATGCAGGAAGCACACGAAAAAACGCCCCCTCTGGTCTGCGGAAAAACCTCTCCAACTGGTCCCTGATGGCCAAAACGTTGGGGGCTGCTGGCTGATAGCATTCAAGTTCTCTCATGACCACTTACTGAAGTATTAGGAGCATGGTGGCTTGAGTAGTTGGGCTGCTGGGGAGGAGGCTAGCCAGCCCATGTTTGAGAACTGAGAGCTGCCATGGGGCGGGTTAAGCTCTCGTCCTTCACTCCAGCTCCTCCCAGGGATATGAAAGGAGCCCCAGCTGGCATTCTCAGGGCAACAGTGATGTCACTGGTTAATTTTTCAATTTAGAAGTGCCTTGGTGCTTCTGATACAAGTGCAAAATACTGAAGTACTAATCATTTTCAACCAAAGCACTGCCAAATGCACTTAATATGCAAATGAGCTACAGTAGCGCAGGGATTAGAGTGCAGTACGGAAGGCTACTTCTGCTGCCTGCCGACTGCCTGTAATTTGGGAGTTAAAATCTCACCAGGCTCAAGGTTAACTCCTTCCATCCTTCTGAGGTGGGTAAAATGAGGAGCCAAATTGTTGGGGGCAATATGCTGATTCTGTAACCTGTTTAGATGGCTTTAAAGCACTATAAAGTGGTATATATGTTTAAGTGCTATTGCTATTAGGAGAAATCTGCTTCAGATGAATTTGTATATCTGTGCGTCCATCTCTCTATCTCCACTATCACTTCAGAATGTATTTTAAGAAAAATGAGCACTGCATGTGATAGGTATTCAAAAAATAATAATATTTATGTAACAAAATAACAGAATAACAGAGTTGGAAGGGACCTTGTAGGTCATCTAATCCAACCCCCCCCCCAAGAAGGAGACACCTATCATTTCTGACAGATGGCAGTCTAGTCTCTTCTTGAAAGCTTCCAGTGATGAAGCTCCCACAACTTCTGAAGGCAGATTACTTCCTTTGCCCATTCCCTTCCTTGGCTCTCTCCTAAAAGCTGGGCAGGATTGACAATGAAGTTAAAAATAAGTCCCAAAGGTGCTTTTTCCAGAAAGCAACTGGATTTCTTCAGGTTTTTTTTTTTTTAAAAACATTTGGCTTCTCATCCAAGAAACTTATTTAGTTCTTTGGAAAACCATGGCCAGGATGATTGAGAATCTCCATAGATAAGTAAATAAGTAATGTTATTATTCTGACTAATAAAAAAAATTAATGAAAAAATGACATGGGATACAAATTTATAGAACAGAACAGCATATTTTGCCTGGAGCCCTCCTTGTGTCTGAAAAATCCACCCTTAGTACTTGGAGAATTTTCTGAAGAAGTGTTTGTGTATTTCTTCCTATTTCTACTGAAAGACTTTTACATCAACTGGAAAAAAAAACTGATTACCATTTCATCCAGGCCTACCTGGCTTCATTTTGTATGAATATTTATAATCCGTGCTATTTAGGAAACCAACATAGTCCTTAAGAGCAGCATAAAATGGCTTTACTTTTTCAGCAGGTATGTCAAATATTGTATCTCTGGTTGCATTGTTAAAATTGATACGAACCACTTGGCCCTTTTCATCTACACTGTTGGGAAATGAGAGAACAATTCAGGTTATCCTCAAATTTTTCAATAGTTTTACTTTGCTGGTTTTTAAAATGGGTTAGGCTTATAAACCTTATAACAAATAAACTATGACTCTTAAAATGAATAAACTGCTGCATGGTAAATAACTGAGAATCTGACTGGTTCATTTTAATAAAGCAATTAAATTTTCCAAAATTTCCTTATAAATTTGAGATTAGCGAAAAGTTAAAATGAAAGCAAAACTATATAGATTTAGTTCATCCTGGCACAGACAAATGTTTTGCTTTTAAATTTTGAGGCTTCATTTTGGTTTATACAATTATATGTTTAGTGTGACACTGGATTGTTACCACCTCTTTTAATACGAAAAATGTCTTATCTCTAAAAAAATCCTCTAAAATGAATGTAGGATAAATTAAACCAACCATTTGCCCATTATAAAGCTTTTTCTACCCAGCAGTACTTTGTTAAAGTTCTTTGCTGAAGGCTTTAATAACAAAAAAATCAAAATTACATGCAGATTTCAATAATGTCACATCATATCGTATACATCCATATCCACTCTCTCAATATGATAATATGAATAGCACACACATTTTTAAAAAACTGATTTGTATTCCTGTCCACAAGGTGGCAGGCATAGCCTTAACATTTTTTATTTTATTCAATAAAACTGATTGCCCAGTGTTCACCAGTGAGATAGATGGTCATATAAATATGCTAAATAAATAAAGCAAAAATATACTTTTGATTGTAAAGTATCTAGAAAACATCAAATAAAAAGATATCACATGATTCAATGTTACCTACTCTATAATTCTTTGTTTGGCTTGCATGGCAAAATCACAGTAATCAACTCCAATGTCTGTGAAATCTACAAATGTAGAGGTCAAGATTTTGAAGGCATAAGGATTTTGCTCCTTAAACCTATTAGCTACATGAAATCCATCCACAACTTCACTCTCCCCTCCAGTAGAAGTTTGTTTTATACAATGCAGAAACTGAATCTAGAACAAATTAATATCAGGTTATTACAATAAATTCAGCATTATGCTCTACATTTTATTTTATATCATAAATGGCTTTAGAAGTCTCATTATTATATAACATGACACGCTTCTTTAAAAATCCCAAAACTAGAAACATGAAGAGACTGTAAAGATTGCTGGCAAAACTTTTTGTTTAAAACTATGTTTTAAAAATCCCTAACAAGCATTTGAAAGAAATATCTTGGTGTGATTCTTGGCATAAATTAAAATATGAACTTTCTTTTCTTTTCCATTTAAAAACTTCCCCTTGATTGCCATACCATATGTATTGTACAACCTCTAAATGAATTTTCAAGGTAATTCCCAAATCTGAAAAAATGGCATCTATTTAGTAGCACATGATCTGCTTAATCCATCAAAAGTATGATACCACAGATCGTTTGAAGGCCTTGAGTAAAAATTTCCTACAGCAACACACACACCACATTAATTTCCCCATCTTTGCAAATACAGAAAGAATGGCAGAAATATGGGCAGTATTAGAAGTTCAGTAGGTTATTAAAATACTGAACAGAAATACGTATATATTTTCTCCACTGAAACACCATGGGTATTCTCCAATGAATCCATCAGAGAAATTCTAAGCATTTCTCTGCAATACACTGTATAGTTATTACAGTAACAGATACATTTTGAGCTGAATGTCATTTAGTGCATGGTTGATTTAAAGTGTTTATGTAGAAAATAACTTGGGATCAGTGTAAACCTCACCAGAATTGATATTCATAAAGGCCAATTTGCACCATTTGAGCTTCTTATAAATGTAAATAAAATGATTATACTGAATTAGGGCTCTGACTGTTGCATGTGTAGATTTCAGATTTTTTTTCAGATTTCACTGTTTTCTATTAGAAGACTAAAATGACATCAACTTTGCATTTCTTTAGAATAGGGATGCCAAACTCCTGGCCCACTGTCTGGATGCGTCACGTGCTGGTCATGCCCCCACCCGGTTTAGCAAAGGGGAAAAAAATCCCGATACATCACATGATGTTGCTGTGACGTGAGTTTGACACCCCTGCTTTAGAATCTTCTTAATGCAATGTTGCAGAGCTTTATCTTTTTTCACTCTTACACAATACATGTATAGGTTTTTCAGCGAAAAATTCAGGGTATGTGACATAAATTAACACTATAGATAACACAATATTACAAACTGTGTGCATCTGTGACTACACCTGAGCTGATAACAACGGAATTGAGAAATACTAACCTCAAACAATACAGTATAGTGCTCTCCAGATGTTTTGGTCTCATCAGCCCTATAACTATGGTGAACTGCAAAATATTGCAGCTGTTGTAAAACGTCTGAATGAGTACAAGGTTGCTTACCTCATACATTTTTATGAATCGGCAGAAGCAAAGGTATATCTGGAAGTAAGATCTGGTACCAAATGCTATTGTATCACCAGTGCTATTTAAAATTTATTTGAAGTTATTTGTACTGAAATTAGGGAACTAAGAGCAAGATATCATTTTAATCAGAAGAGGTTGTCCACTATTAAGAGAAGCAGTTGAGCCTAGGAGTGAACTGGATGATCAGTTCACTTGTAGTGGAATCTTGTGAACCAATGGCTCCCAAATCAAGAACTACTTGTTTTCAATGGGTTGTACTTTTCATAATTTACTGAATTTACAGAATAAGAACAGAGTTGGAAGGAACCTTGGAGATTTTCTAGTCCTCTAATCCAATTCCCTGCTCAGGCAGGAAACCCTATACCATTTCAGACAAATGGTTGTCCAATCTCTTCTTAAAAACTTTCAGTTGGAGCATTCACAACTTCTGGATGCAAGTTATTCCACTGATTAATTGTTCTAACTGTCAGGAAATTTCTTCTTAGTTCTAAGTTGCTTCTCTCCTTGATTAGTTTCCACCCATTGCTTCTTGTCATGCCCTTAGGTGCTTTGGAGAGTAACTTGACTCCTTCTTCTTTGTGGCAGCCCCTGAGATATTGGAACACTACTATCATGTCACCCCTAGTCCTTCTTTTCATTAAACTAGACATACCCAATTCCAGCAACCATTCTTTATATGTTTCATCCTTCAGTTCCTTAATCATCCTTGTTGCTCTTCTCTGAACTTTTTCTCGAGTCTCAAAATCTTTTTTACATTGTGATGACCATAGCTGGATGCAGTGTTCCTAGTGTGGTATCATCAAGACATCATAAAGAGGTATTAACACTTCATGTGATCTTGATTCTGTCCCTCTCTTAATGCAGCCTGAATCTGTCCTCTTCATTACAGGCACAGTTACCTATTACTATCTGCATTTCATAAATTGTCTGTTTTTGGACTTGGGAGAGCTTGACAATTAGATTTCCTGCAATAAGCGTCTCAAAATTGTATTATTATTATTATGTGCTTTTTGAACTTGGAAATAGTTCAGCACTGCAATCAGTTCAGAAAACACTAGGAAGATGATTAAGCATGTCTGAGTTCTACTGTGTTAATGAGCCAAGTTCAAGATGTTTGTGTTTATTCACAAAGCTCTAAACAATTTGGAATCCGATTAACTCAAATAATACCATTATCTATATAAACATTCAGGACCTTCAGGAGAGGCTCTACTGTTCACGACACAGTTGTAAACTGGGTCCTATGGGAAATTCTGACACAGATGTCAATGTTGGTGTGTTTTACATTTTCTTTGAAACCACTTCTTATGTTGGTCTTCCCTGAATAGAATTCTTGGGCTCCCAGTTTCTACTCTGGTGCCTTTAATCATTACACTAAACTAACTCTCATATAACATAATACATGGCTAATCAAAATATTTTACATATTACAATGCTATTAGCACCCATTTTACTGCTGCCTTGTTTTTTATGTTTCTCTCACCCCTGGTGGAAATTGTAGAACAGGGTAATCAGTATGAAAACTTAGCTTCTCAGTTGTGTACGCCACATTGTTGGCATCCAATTTGTCTTGCACTTGCCAAGTCGGCCTTTATAAGGAACAAGAAATAAAAAATAAAATTATAATAATCTGCCCGTAAAATCTAGATGCAAATTATACAGATCCAAAAACTGTATAATCATAAAATTAATATCCACATTAAAGTACCAATGCCTCACTGTTTTTATCATTTTATTTATTAAACTTAAAAAATGCAGATATTCATCATTTAAGATGGGGAGGGTAATGATTGCAATCACAGGTGTCAGGGAAAAGAGAGAAGTGGGCTTTGAGTTTCTTCTTCTTCACCCTGCAAAACTGCTCTTTCCTTTAGGGGAAAAGCAACTAATAACACATCTGGAAAGGAATATTCAGATATGAAATTCCCTTTCCTGAAAAATAATATCCCATGAGCTCTTATTTGTATTCATCCATGTAAACAATTAACTGGCAATGCTTTGCATTGCTAATTACTAGAATAGTCTATTTGTTTTTCTTTTCTGAATACTGAAGGCGATTCCAATCTCAAACTGGCATGCTAAAGGATGCCAATGGACAGATAATAACCAGTTCCAAGAAAATCCAAAAAAGATGAAATATACTGAAATACTGTACAGCACATTTGAAAATATTCCCTATTTACAATTTATTTTTATTTTTCTATTTTTTTTGTAGGCTTTCAGTGCAGCTTGGCTTCGCGTGAAAGGATGGCTATCATCTATTAGGAAGCTAGATTTCATCTGGGTGCCTGGTTGGGGTGTGTTTGAGCTGGAGGTATCAGGGTAGGGGGAGTCTGTTTGTGCCAGGTGTTGCCTGGCCTTGTGGTGTGGAATCTTCTATCTGAGAAGTGCAGGCTCCAAATGATTGACAAGTCTGGTGGAATCAATCTCCTTTCTAATTCATGCTTTCAGGTCTTTTTTCAATCCTATGGCTTCTCTGATGATCCGTGGGCTGGGGTTCCTATAGTTGGGCATAGGGTTTTGGTGCCAATTGAAGACAAGATCAAAACTGCCTCCAAAACAGACCAAAAAAAAATTTTTATAGCAGCCATCCTTAGAAAACCCCAAGACAAAATTGAACCTGGAAACCCAAGGCAGATACAAAGTTCCCTGTGCTTCATGCCCGCCAACATACATTCGGACAGACCAATAGAAGAAATAAGTACCCTCCTGGATGAACACAAAAATGTACGTCAAAAAAGGCTGCAACACATAAAACCACAGGCTCATAACATTCAACTCAATGGCACTAAAAAATCCTAGCCACATATAGAAACCCCCAGCCAACAAGAATCATCAGAGCAAGCCATAGAGATTGAAAAAAGACCCTGAAAGCATCGAATAGAAGAACGAATGATCCACCAGACTCGTCCAACATATTGGAAGCTGCACTCTCAACATAGAAACGATCTCCACACCACAAGCCAAGGCCAAAACACCTGAGCACACAACAGCACCCCCTGGATACCTCCAGTTCAAAACACAACCAGGCACCCAACAGAAAACCTAACTTCCTCCATAGATAATAGCCATCCTTTCACGGCGAAGCCAAGCTGCACTGAAAGCTCCAATAACAGGAACAGAGTGTTGCCCAGCCCACACAAAGGCCAACAAAACAGACAGAAGAAAACCAGACACCAATCAAACAAACTCAAGTCCAATAAACTACAGATCAAGACTCCAACCAATCAGGATGTAAGAAAAAAACATCCTGGCACAACACATAGGCAGCCACCAAATTTAAAACCAATGACTGTGAGACCTCCTGACCCACAATACAAACTAAATACACGAAGCCTGATGATGGCAGAATCTGAGATTCTGGCTGAACACGTTGCACACAACTTACAACAGCACAACTACAATGACCACGTGGGATAATACCCGAAGGAAGCTGAACTGCATTCATGTAAGTACCCGTGAAAACTTAAACACACACACACACACGTATGTATGTATGTAAGTATGTATGTATGTATGTATGTATGTATGTATGTTAGTATATGTGTTGCTCTGATTATAAGAAAGCTCCCTCATTGTGTCAGTCACATCATGTTGTTGAAGATGCTAGGCATCCCATAATACCCCACTGTCTTCATGTGAATCTTATATTTCAATGAGGAAGGTAAAACAAGAACAGAACAAACTGGGTCTGGGTTGGCAAAGGAATGAGAAAGGCTCATATACTTTGAGAAAGGCTGACAATATGAATTTGAAGTACATCCGATCCTAGTTTAGGGACTTGTTTAACAATCATTTGTAAATGCAATGGTAATAAATGATGATTAAAAAAATCATTTTGAACTAAGGTGCATATTAACCATCAAATATTGTGATGAGCTGAGCTTTGTAATTTGGAGTTAGCACTCTTTAGGATAGTGCTCCACTGCAGAGAAAAACAACTCAGGAAGAGGTAACCTGCTTAAGCAATCTGCCAGGGGCTTAACTGGTAACGGCTTACAGATATATAAAGTTAGTAATTCTGTAACAATTAGCACAATTCACTGGATTTACATGTCATGTTAAGCCATAAATCAATTTGCACACAACATGATAAGCTCAAACAATTTATTGATCAAAATTTAAGAAATTATGGATGAATTTTGAATTAGTAGGCTATAATGATCAATGACATTCATAGTAATTATAATGCAAATGTGCTTGTATTGGTTAATTTCTGTCCTTTTCATTTATAGGGTCTTCTATTAGTTCACTACTTGAAAATTATTTGAAAATTATTTCAAATGCTCCTTAAATTTCTATAGTATTTGTCTCTTTTAGATATGTTACTTAGATGACAGCTGTAAACTAAACATGGCATAATTGTTTAATTTTTTTTCCCAAAAATAAATAAATTCCTTCTAAAAAAGATCATTAAAAGTCTATTAAATTCATTGTATTTAAAGAAATACATTAATAATTCAAATCTTTGTGGCTTAGTAATTAATGTTCAAATGTCAAAAGGATTCTGATACAATTTTTAAAAAGCATCCTCACATACTGAAGAAATCAGTTTCAAATACAACAAAGTGTGCTCAATTAGATACAGAAAAGATTTTGTACATGTTGATAAGTGCTTGTGTCTTTTTTTCCTTAAAACCTATGCAGGTCATGTATTGTAGCATAACTAAAACCAGAGAGATATCTTTTAGATCTAAAAAGGTTCCAGTCAGTATGCCACAGTTAAAAATTATACAAGCATGCAATCTTCAATTAAGTTGTATCCATAACAGAATAATGACTCAAGGTTGTCCAGGATTTGGCTGGAAAAGTAGTCCATATTCCAAATATTGAACCTCATCATACTGAAGATGGTATGAGGGACACTGAATTACAGCATGGTGTTCATATGCAATCCTTGGAGACGTACGACTTTGCCATGATACAGGAATATTATAAAGTTCTCAGTAACTTTCTCATCCTGAAGGAAATGAACGTGTGTAATTACCATACAATTGAAACTTCCATTCTACCTAAGGAAGAGATGTGCAGTATGATATAGTTTTTTGGATGTTTAAAAAAACAAAAAACTTCACTGTCCTCTTTCCTGAAACTTTAAATTTCAGCCCTTTTCACATCATTTTATTTTATGCCATTGCACACAGACTTCATTCAGTGCATTTTGCTCCTCGTCTTCCCCACCTACTGGGCTAATCCTCTGCCGAACACTGCCTGCTTAATTCATCACATATTCACTATCCATTACAGTCAACTGGCAGAAATAATTTTTCCAAACCACTGCTTTGCTATTTTTAACTCGTAACAAACTCTTCTATTTAACAAACATTAACTTGCTCTTTTGTGGGAATTTCAGGATAGCTTAACTTGGTTGATCATAGTCAATTAACTCAACCCCAAGTCCTTAAACCATTTTGTAATTGGTTTCCCCCGCTCTCTCTGGGTGTGGGGGTTTGTACAAATGAGACAGAATTATAAAATAAACAGTACATTTTTCTCTAAATGCAAGGGAGGATGCCGTAAAAACTATCCTTCTTTCCTTCCTTCCCTTTATTTGTGTAGCTTAATACGCTTTTTTTTAAAGTTAGTAGACTTGAGTTTATTCTGAAATCATCAGAAAAAAAGAGAGGCTATTTCAAAATGGCCTTTTATTTCATGGTGAAAATGCAACATGAGATGCATATCAGGTGCCAGTTATCTTCTGCTGGAGCATAATGACTTATTCTCTATTTTTGAGAGTGTTTTTCTGCATAGATTCCATGTCAGCCTTCAAGATTTTAGCCTTCAAGACCTTCTCCCTTTCCTTTGCATCTTTCAGCTGTCATAATTAACCGGGGGGGGGGGTNCCACCTGAAGATGTCCACATGATGACATTCACAACTTTTAATTGGAAGAACCATTTGAACTATTGGGGGTGGGAACATTGCCATCACTTTGTATATGTGATTTACGCGCCTATTTTCTCAGATTCAGAGTTCTTTTGTTGCTACCATTTGAATTCCAGTAAAAGATATCTTTTCTCTAATTAAAAGAGTCTAAGTATTTCTTTCTTGGATTTTGAATGGAGCACCAGTTGACATTCCACAAACAGCTCTGACTTCGAATTTTTATTGTTCCAATAGAAGACAATATCTGTAGCTCGGGGTTTAATTGTGGAATACCATAGAGAACTCTACAATTTTATTGTTTATAACAAACCATTTTTGCCTAAGGGATGAAGATGTAGTGATTTTCCTTCAATTATTCACAACTACTTTTCCTCTCCATCAGTAACTACATGACAAATGAGAGAGAAAAAAACTCTACGTTATTAGTTCTCAACATTAGAGTGAATTTGGATGTACATATTCTTCTGGTCCTCAACATACAAACAATCCTTTTATGAACAGGTTATGTTTAAGATGCTGTTTGTCAGTCCATTTGGTTCATAAGTACAATTAAGCATATATTAAAAAATGCATGGTACAGTTCTTACCTTACATAATTTAAGCCACATTTCTTCTTCTCCACCTGATTAATTGCGGACTAACCTTAACCCTCGTGCCTTCTAAGCACCAGCAAATGCCTTGACTTCCTCTTACCCCTTGCTTGTAAGGGATGGCCAAGAATGCATCCTCCCATCGAGTGGAGGGAGACCAGTTCTGGGTCCAGAAATCCTTTCCGGCATAGATCCACTGCAGCTTTGGCCCCCAGCTCTAGGGCCTGGCCTAGAGTTGTTCCATGGGGACTGTCATTGGGGACAGTCCATTGACAAGACCATCAGGTGCTGCATCCTTTGTCACCCATAGGCAGAGGACTAAGGTACACAGGGGTTGGTCTGGATTCTATGAACAGCAGTAGCAGTGGTGGGATTCAAATTTTTTTACTACCAGTTCTGTGGGTGTGGCTAGGGGGTGTGGCCATGTAACTAGGTGGACGTGGCTTTTTTCTTTTTGCAGCACATTCCCTGTTTTTTGGGCCTTCTGGGCCTCAGGCAAGCCTCCTGAGGGAGGGCGTTTTTGCTCCCAGAAGGCTTCCCTAGGGCTTAGGAAGGCAGAAAATTCATCCGAAGGGGGCATGTAGCACTGCCCCATGTTTTGTTTTGGGACCTTCTGGGACTCAGGGAAGCCTCCTGGAGGAGCGTTTAGTTCCCAGGCTTCCCTAGGGCTTAGAAAGGCAGAAATTGAGCCTGGGGGGGATGCATGCAGCACCCCCTCACACTTCATTTTGGGGCCTACCTGGGGCCTAGGAAGGCAAAAAATGGAGGGGGGTTGCCTTCCTGGGCCTCAGGGAAGCCTCCTAGGTGAAGCAGTAAGTAAGTGAGGGGAATACTTTAAGGAATGACTGTGTGGGCTAGTGTCAGGCAAGCGGGGTGAGCGAGCATCAGGTGGGCGGGGCAAGCGAGCAAGCAGCAACCAGGTCGGGGGCATGGCCAGCTAGAAGTTACTATCTGTTTGGCGACCCACGCCAAATCCTTGCTATTGGTTCACCCAAAATGGTGCAAACCGGCTGACTACCATCACTGAGCAGTAGGCTACCCTTTACCCAGCCATTCTTCAAAAAAATGAGGTGCATTTGGTGGGGGTTCCCAGTGACGGGAGATCCTTGGCCCCAGGTCCCTTAATATTATTAAGTGTCTGGGGGCGCAGATAACTAACAATCTGAGCTGGTCCCTCCACACATCACCCTTAGTAAAATGTACAAACCAGCGCCTGCATTTCCTGCATTGGATGTGAGAGACCCCACATACCCACTTCATGGTCTATTCCTGTTGCTCCCCTCTGGGAGTAGGTTTTGAAGTATTTCTAGCAGGACTACCAGATTCTGGAACAACTTTGTTCCTTATGCCATCCGTATGATGAACTTGCAAGATTCGGTTTTGTAGTCATGTACATGTATACATCCAAACTAGACTATGTTGTTTCTCTGTGTCATAAAATATGTATGTATGTATGTATGTATACATATGTATGTATGTATACATATGTATGTATGTATTTGTTTTTTTAAGTTTTCGCGGGTACTTACATGTGTGCTGTTCAGCTTCCTTCGGGTATTATCCCAC
>BHFT01007000.1:58789-72248 GCA_004320025.1 Laticauda laticaudata | reverse complement strand
TGGTGCAGTGTGACAGGGGCTTTAGAAAGGGCTATAAAGCAGTGCGAAGTGGAATATAAATCTAAATGGTATTGCTATGTGGTTCAATTTACTTACCTCCCTCCCCATCACTGTAGCATAAAATCTCATTAAGGGGTTAAAAATAGTATCTCCACCCATTTTTTTCAAGAAGAGTCTGGAATCCCTTAAACTCCTGTGCCAGGAGACCACAAGCAATGCTTCAATAATCCCTTTGCACTGGCCAAGCATGGTGCAGTCAGGCAGCCAATAGGGCCTGGGAGCTGTGCCCCATGTTGGGACCCACTTGTCAGTGGGTTGTGTACTGGAGGGACTTGCTTTCTCTGTAGGTCTTTCTCCTGCAGGACTAAGTGTGCCAAATAGGTTGACACCACACTTGCTCGAAGTAGTGTTAGATTAACCTCCTCTCTGTGTCTGTTTGAGCCTAAATTTCACATCCTCAAGTTGGATGAATTAGATCAATTAGAGGCTCTCCTCAACAGATCCCCACTCAGCCTATTGTGGAAAGAAGGCTTGTGCGTTTGTCAGGGAGTAGGACATCACTTCTCCCTTGAGCCCCGAGATTACTCATATCAATGTAGAAAAATCAAGCTGGACAGTTTAAAAAGAAACAGAGATTGGGGGTTGTTGTTTTTTTTGACTATGATTAAGATCAGGTTGATTTTAACACTGCTGTGAAATTTATTCAAAAGCTGAGAAATTAGGCATTGGGAGGGAGGATGAGGCAACCATTCCCATGAAAGGGGGGAGGAGAATAGTCTTCTCCCAAGCCCTACAGGGCTGCAGTGTCACAAATCACAAAATGGAAGCTTTGTGATTTCAGCCACAGGGCCGCTAAGCTCAAAGGAAATCCGCTTATGTGCCCAAAGAGGATAACCTTCTGGGAATAACATGGTAGGAGTCAATGCCAGATTAGCACAAAAGCACTGTGAGGACTTTTCCAAAGTCCAAATCATAAAGAAGAAAACAAAGGTTATAGGAAGCCCCTTGAGGACCCTACTGGATTCTTTAGCCTCCTCTGACATGGGCATGCAGTGTTTTTAACATTCTAGTACAAAACAAAACAAATTGCCTACTCTGGACATAAAGGCTAAGAGAGCTGAAACGTTCATTTCCATACCTAGAGGTCATATTTCAGTTTTGCCTTAGCATGATGTATGAAGGCCTCTATTGTGTTTATTCAACAAACTACACTTAGTGTGATGTATGAACTACCTTCCTAAAATTATGCAGCACTTATATCTATAGCATTTTTTTTCCAAAAAAAATTCCCAACTCTGCAACTTTCTGGAGACTGTGCCTACATGCACAATCAAATGTAGACACCACGGTAATATAAATTCTGTACATATATCAGGTTTTCATATCAATGGGCTATGCATAAAACATTATAAGAGGGGCACAACCCCTACTTGATTGCTGAAAATCAGCTCTCTCTGGAGATTTCAGCAGCTGTGCCTAATTGTACCCAGACCATTCTGCACCAACCATAAGAGCTAGCAACATGTCGAGGAAGGATGAATGCTACATCCCAACCTATGTGCCCTATCAACTGCACCCATATCAAATTAACTGAATTGGTTTAGACTTTCATAGACTCTAGGTTCTAATGCTGCTTTCTTAATTCAGTTGTCATCTTAAATTCATAAGGATAGCAGTGAAAAAAAAATCAATACCAATGAACTTCTGTTTACAGATCTCTCATATAGCAAATATTCACCCATCTCTTTGCCAACTTAAGAGCACCTGAAAAGTATCAGTACTTTTTTGAGTGAATTACTTTATACAAACTTACAATTGTTTTGTTGGCAATTTGACCTGGCCCAGAGATCCATTCTTGCTGCGAATAGCATTGCAGCAAATTCCAGTGCTGAACTGCTGCATGGAAGCTTTGATAAGCCTGTAGTGCCATCTAGCGAGAGAAGGAGTCCACAACCACTGCAGAGCAGGAGAAACTGGATCCCACTTGATGATGCACTTATTTATGTATCTTATTATGTTCCAAAAAGCTAATTCTAATGTTTATTTTTTAAAAAAACATGTTAAACATTTGATTGGGTTTTTTTTATACAGAGTGTTATGAACCGGATAAATTTTCTAGCGGTGTCTAAAGTGCAAAAGTAGGCAACTCTAATAGGATAGTATCTAGCAGGTAATTTTGAATTTGTCTCTCCTCCTCGATCAATATGGCTCTCTTGACTTTCTACATGCTTTTGTTTAAGACCTAAAACTGTTCCAAAGTCTGCCTCTTGAGGGGAGTCAGAAATGTCTGAATCTTAGGGGGATATTATTCACCTTTATAGACATATATAAAATGCACAATAACAATGCAACATTAAAATATTCACAATTGAACATTTTATTTTAAAAAATTGAATGCAAAATACAAGTATATAACACAATCAAACCTGGGCAAGATAGTATTACAGCCCAAATGCCTCCAGAAAAAACTTGTTTCGAGGTGCTTCTAAAAAGCTGTCTCTGGGAGCTAATCCAATGTCCAGTAGGAGGTTGTTCTAGAAAGACCAAAGTGCTATTGGAAAAACACAGCACCTCCAAGCCTTGGGCCCTCTCACCTCCCCAGGGTGGGTGGATAAACACTAACAGCTTCTCCCAGTTAGATCAAACTGGCCATTCCAATTCCAAAGAGAGAGACCAGGTAACCACGTCGGGTTTTAGAATTAGCACTGAAACTTTAAATTTCACCTGAAGCTGATTGGCAACCAGCACAGAGTCTGGGAAAGAAATAATATTGCAGAAGTATGAAGGAATAATTAAGGAGGGACTCACAATCCAAAGATTACGTCTGGAGACTGAAGCAAGAGTAAGGAAAAAAAACCTCAAAATAGGCCTGTTTGATTTTCTTTAGTATGAGACAAAGAGAAACTTGAGCAGCTTTCAAGATGAATTGTTAATCCTTCAAAGAAGGGTCAGATCAAGAAATAAACACTCCTATTTTGATGATGTTGAGTAAAATAAGAGAATCTTAAAAATGTGTTTCTCTCTGGAGATCATTTCCATTGTATGCTGTAGATTCCTTTAGATGAGAAAAGAAAAAAAGTAATCCTAGTAACCCTAGAAAAAATAGAGGTCCCAGAGATCCATTTCCCTCTCTGCACCCATCTAGATGCACACGAACAGCAGAGGAGGGTATATTTTTTAAAATATATTCTTCACAAATCACACTGAAGAGCTGGCATATGATAAAATGGGAACAGTATTTAGACAGCGTGGGAAGTACCAGCTGTTAACTGAGAGCCTCCTCCAGGCTTTATTATATTCATATTGGTCCTTTTTCTTATCAGTTTTGGGACAAATCCTACTTTCTTAAATAGATTCCTCTCCTTGGTCTGTAGTTCACAGGCTCATGGGTGGAATAAAGGGAAGGGCTTCAATTATATGTTTCTGTATTTCAAATATTTTCTTCCTTTGGAAAGATTATTATATAAATGTGACTCAGCATCTCTAAATTTACATGCAAATAAAATGTGTCTGTGTGGGTTTCAATGCTAATTTCAGTGAAAATATAACCCATTGAAATTATTGGTATGGAAGGGAAGGGATTTCATTTAGGAAAAATGTGATTTCTAGAAGCCAAGCAATGCTGTGCATTCATGTCACCTGATCCTAGCTTGTGTAGTGAATGTACTTTTTCGGTCAGATTGCAGATTATACTTACAATATAACTCATCACATACATAAACTAAGAAACCCCAGCACATTTCTCCAATGGAGAAGGTTTGGCCTTTTTTCAAAAATCAAGAGAGGATTCTGCAGAAAAAGGCCACATGAAGAATAAGTTGTTGTTTTTTTATCTCAGCAGCCTGTGAACATTTGCTATCTCAAAGAAACTGGAGAAATCAACAGACTTTGAACACAATCTGCTTTAAAATTGAAGAAATGATCAGAATCTATACCAAGTTGTGATAGGTTACTTTTTGCTACTGTAGTAAGTGTCATGTTCTTTCTCTCACTATACAAATTATGGAATTAGTTATTTTTGAGTCCTCATTTACACTTCAGGTTGTGTTCATAAAGGGGTTTTGTGTATGTGTGATCTGTATTAAAAAATTCCAGTCTGTCTTTCGGGAAACTATTCTTTATCTGTTGGAGAAAATTATATATTCTTTTCAATTTTTTTTAACTAATTTGAAAGTTACTGTATTTTTATAATCTGGGGAGCTCCATACAGAATGTCTGGTTTTAAAGGGTAAAAGAACTTTTCTGTGTTTTTTTTCTATTTTAATTAACTTTGATTTTGTTTACCTTCTGTGATATTTCTTTCAAGATGGGAGGAAAGGAGACCTGATTCTTGTAGTATCACTTTTATGCCGCACGCCTCAGAGATGGCACTATAGAACTTCTTAGAATATTTCCACTTTGATTATTTCTGAGAGCATTATTTCTTTCGCACTCCAGGGTTCAGCAGTGGACAAGTGAAGCACCCTAAGATACAGGGTAGTGGCAGCAGCTACCAAGCTGCTTCCCCACAAGGAAACGGAATCAAGAGTATGAAGACCCAAAACAATTTCTGAGATTTGTAAACTCCTACTCTCTATCTTCAGGCTGCCTGGATCATATTTTCTCAGAAAATACCATTAAAGTGTGACCCACCTTAAAATTGCATCAAATAGGAGCGTCCATTGGAGGAACAGAATAAAATGTTGCATAAAATGCAAGATGTTGGAGCAGGTTCATGATGCAAAAGCCCTGGTCCTTTTTGTACATGAGTGTCACATAGATGCACTTTCAAATGGTTCAAGCCATCTGCCATTTTGTCAGATTTTGACTTCCCTGCAGATGCCACTGGCCTTAAATTAATACTGAATGTTAGAATCACATTTAAGGCCCGGTCCCACTGGCCGATGGACGCAAAACGTATGCATAAAGGACACAGTGGACGAGCAAAATTTTGGGGGTGGCTCCATCCATTGTCATCCGCTCCAAAAAGTGGCAAAAATTTGCATAAACAGAACGGAAAAGAACAGAAAAAGAACGGACGTGGGTAGTATGTAGCGGGAATGTAAACGGATGTTCATCGGAAGCCTAGCGGATGAAAGCAGATGAAGGGGATGACACCTCCGAAGGGGTTACGGGGGATAATTGCGAAGCGGACGTATAGCGGATACGGATGAAGCAATGCATCACGTACGCATAAAGGAAAGAAAGGGGATGCCGCGTGGATGTATATCGGATGCAAACTGTTCACTGCGCATACTTTCTATTTCCATGCTACTAATGATGTATAGACGTTCCGTGTATCTTTTCTTTCCTCCTTCTTTCCATTTTCAACTGCAGCAGATGTGAGTTGCGAGGATGCCCAGAGGATGCAGAGAGGATACAGCAGACTTTTCACGGATGATAACGGACATAGAACATTTGTTGCTTGTATGTCGCGGATTTCCATCATACACAGCGGAAAGTTCATCCGTTCACAAAGTTTTGTGCAGCTCAAAACTTCTTGCGCGGATGAAATCGCAGTGGACGGATACTCGATGGATAGAGTGTATGAAACATGTATGCAATGAGTACACAACCGATGCATAGCGTTTTCCAGCTTTTTTTAACGTTTTACATCTCTTTGCATCCATAAGTGCAGTGGGACCAGGCCATACCAGGTTGGTATGGACTGCAGGTCAAAGATCCGTCCAAATAGTGTCAAAACCAAGAGTGCTATTTTCCTTGGTCTCCCTTCACACAGCTGCTGTGCATTTGATTCCCATGGAATTTCGCTGTTCATTTTTAAAATGTGTAAGAAACTAGGAAAAGCCACCCTTAACCTGTCTCTCTCCTACGAAACTTTTATTTCTGGGTAATACTCAACCACAGCTAGGAGCTAAGGCTGGATCCATAATCTACTCAGACTAAGGAAATTGATCACCAAAAAAAAATGTAGAAACCTCTGAGTTTCTGAAGCCTCTTTCATAGGGAAGGTCTCACAAAAATAAAATAAAAAAATAAAGGAATGCAAAGAATAAAGGACCCCCTACGTTATTGTCAGGAATTGAATGCATGCATTATTTGAAGATATTATCAATTCCCAATCCCCTTACCTTCTCCGCCCCCGCCCGCCCAAAACCGAACAGTCGCACCTTCCCTCCCACTCCCCCGAAATACCGAACTGAAGAAGCTACTCCCTTATATAATATACGTTTACGGTAAACGGGTAGGGGATACGTCACTTCCTCCCCGGAAGGCAGGAGAGAAGATACTTAGAGAATCGAAAGTTGAATCCTATCTCAGTGTGCCAGTAAAACCATAACTTGTCCCGGAAGTGTGCTATCAAAAAAAAAAAAAAAAAAGTGGGGGGAAGTCTTCCTCTGCTTTTTCTTAAGTCCGCGACGCGAGTCCGCCGTCGATTTCGCTCCGAGTCTAGCGGGTCTCGTTCTACCAGAATGGAGCCTCGGTGGCCTCCGTACTGAAGTAAGGCACGGGTGGGGCCTATGTAGGCCAGGCCGCGCGGGCGGGGCCGGGGCGATGGGGAATCTGTTCGGTCGCAAGCGGCAGACCCGCGTTACCGAGCAAGATAAGGCCGTGCTGGTGAGAGCGGGGACGGGGGAGGAAGCGGGAGGAAAGGTGGTGGGAATGGCAGGCTGCGGCCGTGCGCCAGAGGTTCAGTGTCAGCTTCTCTCTCTCTGGCATCAGACCCAGCAGGGCTGCCTTTCCTGCGGAGGAACTCTTTGCTGCTCTGCTCGCCCCTTTCCTGCCTTCGCCCAGCCACTTTTCCTCCGGAGGAACGAATGCAAAAAAAGATCCCGGGTGCCGGGGTTTCTGGCACGTGCGGGAAGGGGGCGAAAAAGGTGCACCTGCACAAGCGTGTAACTCAGGGAGGCGGGAAAGGAAGCGACTTTTGTTCTCTTTTACGGGCGGAGGCTTCCTCCACCGAGTTCCTCGCAGCCCTTTTCCACTTTTTCTCCCCCCTTTTGTTTAAATAAAAAGTGTGTCATTGTGTGTGTGTATATGTATGTATATGTGTGTGTGTGTGTATATCTGCCATCATCAGGCTTCTGTATACAGAATATAACACATACGAACTCCATACAGAAGCCTGATGATGGCAGATGAGATTCTGCTGAAACGTTGTTAAAACTTTAAAAGCACTACAATGACGTGGGATAATACCCGAGGGAAGCTGAACAGCGCGCGCGCACACACACACACACACACACATATATGTATATGTATGCATGTATATATATATATATGTGTGTGTGCTGTTCAGCTTCCTTCGGGTATTATCTTTAAAATTATCTTTAAAACATACAACTTTAAAAGCACTACAATGACGTGGGATAATACCCGAAGGAAGCTGAACAGCACACATGTAAGTACCCGCGAAAACTTAAAAAAAACAAATATATATATGTGTGTGTGTGTGTGTATGCATATATGCAAAATATATATACAAAATATACACAGAATACTGGCCTGCCAACTTTCTTTTCCTTTGAGGGGTCCTTGGTGCTCTCTGAAGCTTGGTGGTTGCCTTGCAGAGGTTTCATTACCCAAACTAAGGTAACTTCATCAGCACGAGTATCACTATCATCTGATGATGTTGAACCTAGTTTGGGTAATGAAAAGTCTGCAAAGCAACCACCAAGCTTCAGAGAGCACTGAGGACCCCTCATTTTAACCAGAGGTTACAAATATTTTCCTTTTTTGGCGTGTCAGTGCAATGAGGCAGAGCGCTTCAACCAACAGCTTGTTAGATAAAATAATTGTGTGTGTGTGTGTATAAATTAGCATGGAATAACAAGCTGCATGTGATTGCATAATAAAATAATTGTGTGTGTATAAATTAGCATGGAATAGCAAGTTGTATGTGATCACATAACCTGCCTTTGGCCCTCGACATTTTGTGGGAACACAGCCATAAGCCAACTGGTAGATGGGTGGAAGCTCCCTGGAGCTGTCTTGAGTTGGGAATCTTGGCTTGAAGTCTTGTTTAAGCCCAAGCCTTTTGACCCAAATCCTACATCGCAAAGCTATGATAGCTTTTTAGATGACTTTAAAAATATCCGGAAGTTGCTGAGTCCTTTTGAAATTGGAATTAATGTCACACTTAGGGTGTGCTGTAGAATTTTTCTGAATGTCTTGAATGTTAAAAAGCATAGCCTACTACTATTTCAATCATGTGAAATAAGTTGGAAAGCAGATTAACTACCAGGAAGTAAAGAATATTTTGAGAAAAGGACATAATATGTAGAATGGAGAAATTCTGTGGGTAGTAGAAATGCATAAAGTAAAATGCAGATCATTGGACAGGAAATAAGGGATCTTTTCTCAAATGTTTGTTAAGGGAAATCTCAAACAACTGTTCTTTGTTTGGCCTATTTTGTTCCAATTTCTTAATCTGGAATCTTTTCATATAGTTAATTAATGTCCACTAAATGTATGTAGGAAATTGAATTTGTATCATCTCAAGCCAATGTGTTCATATAAGCTTTGTATTGTTTCTTACAGTGAGACTCTTGCTGTCAAGTAGAAAGTTTTCAGCAGGAATATTTTCTAACCCTACCTGAAAGAACTAGGGATTGGACTTGGAACATTTTTACACTCAAAGTACATGCTATGAATAACTATGAATCACAGTTCTTCATTTAACAAGAAATCTGAGTGCCTTATCACTTTTGCATTATCATGGATGTTTCATAACACTTCAGAGTTCGTTATTACTTTACGAGGAGCCTTTTTATATATGTCAATAGCTTTCAGTACAGATTTACTACGTTGAATCTGTCAAAAGAAAAATTGTGAGCCAGTTTCACTTTTGTTTCTTCCGTATTTCCATATGATTAAAATTGTCATTTATTTGTATTTATTACATTAGAATTTAAGTAGATCACCATTGCTGGGTGTAATTTAACTGAAGATATTAAAATTGTATACAGAATGGAAAGAAATGTTGGAATACAATTACATTTTTTAAAATAAATATTATTAGCCAGAAGAGAGAAACTTTTACTTTCTGAATTCCAGTCAGTGGTCATATACAAGAGGAACTGTTGTCTAACAATATCTGGAAGATCAAATTTTTTGTTAGTGAATTCATAGCAACATAAACAATTGTTCTGAATGATACTTAAACTTACTGTTTCTAATATGGCACCCTTGTGACTTTAAATTCAGAAATGAGTGAATGCCAGGGGATGGCAATAACTCTCACCATTATTTTTTTAGTATTTTTAATATATGATTTATAACAATGACCCAGTAGCAATGGCTTGACATTAATTTTGCATAAGTTTCAACTCCAGTTTAACTTTCCAGTATTTTCCAGCACAGTAGATTGGAGATCAAGTTTACTGGGTTCATAGATATATCTTCTTAAGGTAGAAAAGATTTCTTCTAATTGACTGTTTGTTTACTTCTCCAGCAACTAAAACAGCAACGAGACAAATTAAAGCAATATCAGAAAAAGATTTTTCTACAGCTGGAGCGAGAGAGGATTGTTGCTCGTCAGCTACTAAAAGATGGCAAGAAAGAGTAAGTCACTTCTGACAGAGTTTGAACTTATTTATTTATATGTATTTGTACCCCACCTTTATTTTTAACAAATAATTTAAGGTGGCAAACATATCTACCTGGAAATGGTTTGACAGCCAGTGCAATTCAATCACTGTAGTGTGTTGACATTATGACCACACACTTTTAAAATATTTTAAAGGGTTAAAAAGATTTCTAGGGAATAAATATGTCAGTTTTATTGGCTATAATGGTGAAAAATAAGGTTTGCTTGTCAAGAGGCAATATGCCAGGTTAGTTCTGCAACAGACCTGTATATTTTTCCAGGATATTTAGTTAACTTGTCAAATTATCAAACCCTGAAATAAATTATTTTTTTCTATTGAGCTGGGACAAAAATGGCTTTGTATAATATTTTTTTCTAGACTTGCTTTTTTATCCACTCCCTTTTTTCTCCCTCTAGGAAAGCCAAGCTTCTGCTAAAGAAGAAGCGTTATCAAGAGCAATTGTTAGACAAAACTGAAAACCAAATTAGCAATTTAGAGCGCATGGTATGTGAGATTGAGTTTCTGATTGCATCTGCTCATTTGATTTTCAGGATTTCTGAAGTGTGGCTTACATGTAAATTTCTGTGTTTAGTTTAATGCACTTTTAATATAAGAGGATTTCTTTAACTCAGGATTCACATTGACTTTTATGATGGAATGCTGTGATTTAAGCTTCGTTTAGGAGTGCTGTATATACTCACAGATAAGCTGACCCTCAACATTTAGTCCAAATACCATGAAGAATATGTCACCCTCAGATAAGCCAACCCTTGGATTTTTTAACCAAGATACTGCTAAATATTTGACTGCTATTTGTGGATGTGATAGTCTTTTAAAAATCTGATCTGTGGTTCATAGGTAAGCCAAACACAATTTTGGGGTGTATTTTGACACCTAAAATTCTCAACTTATCCGCAAGTATATATGATACCCCTGTGCTTAGCACAAGTATATATTGCTTGTCTTGAGAATAGAATGATAGCTTTGAACAGCATTATTTGCTTTAATGGTCACATGATGTTGACTGAACTGTCCCTCATTCCATCTTTTTGTTGCTCATCCAATCCTCTTATCCAACTTGTTGCAACTGTAATGTCCCTGCACTTTAAGGCAGGTTGATAGCGTATACGTTCATGTGTTTGCATGCCTTTTTGCAAGAAAAGGAGAGAGGTAGAGCAGAGGTGGTATGCAGCAGGTTCTGACTAGTTCTGGAGAATCAGTAGCGGAAATTTTGAGTAGTTTGGAGAACTGGCAAATACCACCTCTGGAGATTTTACAGTATCCTTCCCCTGCCGCCCCATCAAGCCACGCCCACAGAACCAGTAGTAAAAAAATTTGAATCCCACCACAGGTAGAGGCATCAGAAATTAATTTGAAGAACTTGTAGTCCTAGTAATTCATTAGACACAGATTCATAAAGAGAAGTTATACAACTAAGATTTCTCCTGCTTTTATTACTGACATAGCAAGATTCTCATTTACTAAGGAAATGCTACTTATTTTGCTTGGTGCTTTACTGTCCATGGATACCATGTAGACCATATCTGGGCTCTTTACAACCCCCAGGCTACATCTGGTTCTTTTGCTGTCACTGACTAGCCCACATGAATTGCTTTTATTTTGAAGACAACTGCTGTTTTTTTGTTTTTGTTTCAATTTAAGTATGTGTGCCCTTCCATGGATATACACCTTCATAGCCCTATTGGTTTGATCTTGCACAATAATCCCAGTTCCTGATATGGCTCTTTGGGAAAATGTAATTGTCCAATCTTGCTGTAGACTATCCAAGTGTACAAACTGTCAGCCAGTGAAACAGGCTGCCACTGGCTGCCTTCTGTTTGCTAGAAGTCATCTTCCAGTTGCTTTTCTTAACACATAAAGATAGAACACGGCATTCTGTGATCCTTGTTCTTCTCTCTCACAGGTGCACGATATTGAATTCACACAGATTGAGATGAAAGTGATTGAGGGTCTCAAAATTGGCAATGAATGTTTAAATAGAATGCACCAAGTAAGTATTATCAGAGCTGCCCGCCCTCTCTTAAATTGCATCCCATTGCCAGTCATCTTGTTGATGCAAAATTGTGGGGTTCTCTTACAGGTTATGTCAATAGAAGAGGTGGAAAGAATCATGGATGAAACCCAGGAGGCTGTAGAGTACCAGAGGGTATGTATGGGTTGCATGGTCTCTTCTACAGGGCTTGATGAAGGGCATTGTGTTTTTATGACTTGCATTTCACCACTTCACTCCCTTGGATTTTTAACATACTTGTTTATATGTAGTGTAAAGTACCTTGCCATATTATCTGGAAGTGTGTATTACATTAGTCCTGAGTATCCGAAGCTGAAACTCAAGATAGGTACAATTGTTCATATTTTTTTGATGCCAATGAAGGAACTGAAATGTTTGAGATTTGTTACTTCCTGCTGTTCACTGAGCCATCTGCCTTTTTTTTTTGCAGCAAATAGATGAGATATTGTCTGGAAGCTTCACTACAGAGGATGAAGATGCTATTTTAGCTGAATTAGATGCCATCACTCAGGTAAGGACCAATTCCCAAGTCAGGGACTTAGTTCAGGAGTTGTATTTTGAACGGGTATCTTTTATGAGGAAGCAGCATTTTTATCCAAAATATTCAGATTACAAGTCATCCTTGACTTAGAACCACAATTGAGCCCAAAATTCCTGTTGCTAAACGAGAGTTAAGTGAATTTTGCCCATGTTTCTTGCCACAGTTGTTAAGTGAATCATTGCAATTGTTAAGTTAGTAGCATGTTAGCTGTTAAGTGAATCTGGTTTCCCCATTGACTTTGCTTGTCAGAAGGTCACAAAAGGGGATTGCCTGACCCTGGGACACTGCAACACTCATCACTATGAGGTAATTGTCATGCATCCAAATGTTGATCACAGATCCGTAGGAATTCTGCAACAGTCATAAGTGTGAAAAACTGTCTTAAGTCACTTTTTTCAGTGCTCCTTGTGGCTTAGAATGATCACCAATGAACTGTTTGAGGATTGTCTGTATATCATTTGCATTAACCTTCTGAATCTTCAAAGATTCATCTTGATCTCTCAAGATTCATTTTAAATAGAAGAATAGGATATTTTCCATTTATTCTTGAATTTTCCAAAATTTGGTCCTTTACTCTGGGATAATTAAGCTTTGTTTCCACAATAAGTAAGCATTCATTCATATCAGTGCCAGTATGCTGCATTTTGCATTCATGTTAGAAATAGATGGGAAACATCTTTTGTTAACAAAAATAATTAATACTTCATGATGAGCTTGTGCAGAGAGGAGGGCAATAAATATCTCACTCCAGTAATTAAAATTCAGGGTAGAAAATTCTAGTTGTTAGGATAATAATGATGGAATTATATGTTAAGATGAACTGGAAGGATATTTGGAAAGGAATAGGGAAGATATTGGGGATTGTAATTACTTTCATGAATTCAAAAGCAATTCAAAAATCAGAACTAGAAAAAAGTGTGATCCCTCTTAAGATTAGGAGCTTTTTCAATTCTGATTATTCTTTACATGTTTTAACTGACCAAAGAAGAAGTTTGCCGTACTGACAGCAAAATAATGTAGTCCTTAAAGCTGATGACTTATTTCTATCAGACTTTATGACAATGAATAATGAACTTTAACCCAGAACTCTTAAGTATTTTTATAGGTTGCTGATAGAACTTACCGGTAGCTCAAGAAAATTCAAATAAATAATCTGGCCGCATTAGGTTTTTATGATGATGATTGTTGTTGTTGTTATTATTATTGTTATTATTATTATTATTATACTTCTATTCATTAAACATGAAACTCAAAACATGTATTCAAATTATTATTTATTTATTGTAATATTATTATTTAAACTTCTACCTTCCTGACACCAAACGGGCAGTTGAGCTGCCGCTCCCCCCCCCCCCC
>BHFT01007000.1:0-58781 GCA_004320025.1 Laticauda laticaudata | reverse complement strand
CCCCCCCCCCCCCCCATGGCTGGGCCTGGATGGCTATCAGGTGCAGTCCCTGTGGTTATAGGATTACTCATCTTCGGATTGGTGGTGGCTTAGCTACCGTGAACCAACCCAGGCACCTACCCATCACCAGTTATGAGAAGAAATTAACAAAGTTGCACACTGGATTGGTCATCACCCGGGTCAATAAGGGCCATGTCAGATGCTATGGCTTCTGGACATCTGTTGAAAAATGGGCTACAGGGCATAGTTGTTACTACTGGAGAATCAGGGCATGCAACTGCAAAGTGATTGGAACAAAAGCGCAAAACCTGGACAATTGAAGAAAATTGAGAAATAATCAAATGTTACTACCAGGCAGAACCAACAGCCAGGGGATTTCAAAATAGAATTATGCAAATAAGTGATTTGCAGAAAATACAAATCAGAATTTACTTTATATCTTCTTGCTGTGAGCAAGAAAGAAGGAAATAAATCGTGCCTCAGTAATCTTCTGGTTATTCCTTCTTACAATTTTGGAAGCCCTTGTAGTTCTTCTACCAGCAGTTTCAAGGATAAAGGAAGGGTTTGTATCTCAGAGACCATACATTGTTGCTTGACAGAAAATGATGACTCTGTATCCGATTGGAATTATGATGAACCCATAGCTATCAATTTGAGCAATCCACAATATTTCCTAAGAAATGCTTATGCTTGTCCCACGCTATGCAGTACCATAGACATGGTATTGTAATCAACAACCAGCCAGCTGTGGGAGATGTAGAAAAAACACTGAATAGCTTTGAACCAGGAATTCCAAGAACTATAAATTTAGATGTGAAAAAAGATCATTTCAAACCGTTTCTCTAATGTTGGCAAGAAAACTACATGTCCATCCCCATGCAGTCCTTGGGAATTGAGCTTTATTCATTGAGGAGTCAATAGCTTCACTTAACCAAATTATTCAGAATTATCCGTCAAGATGTTGGAGGCATAGTATAAATAATACAGGCTCAAAACTCTAGAATTGGCAGACAGAAAGTAACAGTTATTTCCTGTGCATTTAAAGTTCTACAGTTAATATAAAGCTGTTTCCTGTCTTTAGAATATATATTTCACAAGAACCATTTTTTTTCTTCCAGGAGCAGATTGATCTTCCAGAGGTTCCCTCAGAGCCTCTCCCAGAAAAGATTTCAGGTAGTTTTATCTGTTTTGAGTTTATCCTCTCCTTCTGATACTGCCATTGTGCACAAAGCCAAAGGCGGCTCTTGGTCTTTGGCTGTGACTAATATATACTTAATTCAAGACAAATGAAATCTACAGAACATTCACAAACATTTATAATAGTTTGTATCAAAGTTTACTCTGTGTTCAGGCCCCAGCCAGTTATTATAATTACGCAGAGCTTTACAGTTTGTAGTTTTAGTGTTTATATCACTTGGTGGCAATTATTTGTAAATTACCTGGGAAGTAGGTGTGGTGTATCAGCCCAGTATTGACAAAGGGGAAGGCTGAAAAATGAGTGAATTTTCCATTTGTATTAAATTTAATTTGGTTCTGGGCCTTCCATACTTTGGCATCTCAGCATTTGAACTACTATTTTGCACTAGCTGCAGCTCTTTTACCTATTTAATTGTTACATTCCATATTTTCTCTGGAAACTCAAAGGAGCAGAATGGAGATCTATTGATCTTTATCTTGCTAGCAACCCTTCTAATATGAGGATGTTACCATTGTCCATAGTCACCCTGTGAATTCATGGTTCAATAGAGGTTTGAACTTGGGCATGTCTCAGCCCTTCACTTTAATCATTATACCATGTTGGTATAAACCATATAGATCTCATAAGAGGTTATTTTTTCACTGCATTATACTCAAGTGCTTCTCCCATTTCAAGCATAGAATATAATCTTTTTAAAATAATTCTTTATCTAGAAACTTTTCCTATCTCTTACCTAATTTTGAATTACTATGAGGGACTAAATTAGACTAATTTGTTTCTTAAAACATCTGGCTCCTGTTTTTGTTCAATTTGCTTGTCTCTTTTTTTCTGAAAGAAAACACTGAAATGTAAAATAAGTGGTGCTGTGTAGTGAATTGGTTGAGAATTGAAGTAGAAAGCAAGAGTTGGGCAAAAAGGATGAGAACTAAAAAGTAGGGTCTTTATGCTTTCTCAGTTTTTGCTTGCAGTGCAAATGTAATATTAGTCTATGACTCATTAAAGCAGCCACATCTGATTTCAGGATCATGTAGCAATGGGCAAAGACTTCTCTGCAATAGTTGCCATTGTATGATCCTGGAAAACAACACAGCTGCTTAAATGAGTCATAAACAGGTCCCATTTTTGCACTCCTGCATATCCTGAAGCACTTCTTGCAAGCTGAATCTAAAGCACAAGATGTCAACTACCAAGTGCACACTCCCAAAGCAGTTTTCTGTTTTGTTTTGTTTTTGGCAAGTTAATTGTAATTTTGATCATGCCTTGGTGCTCTCAAAAATAGATTGAAAGTGCATCTATTTTTAATTGGTTTTGCTTGGACCAGATTTTAGTCTGCCTAAAATGCAATGGATTAAAACTGAATCTGGGCAAGTCAGAAGGCTTGGTAGTTGGTGAGTTCTCAGACGATTGGGAGGGACTCTTCCTATTCTACATTAATAACTTTTTTTTCTCCTGAAGGAGTAAATCTACAATTTGTTGGAGAGATTCTTAGACCTTGTGCCATCCTTGAATGCAGAGATCAATTAAGTAGTCTAGACAAGAGCAGGGCTCACGTCATGTAGGCCGGATGTGTCACTCACCCGCCACTCCCACCCCCTGGTTTAGCGAAGGGGGGAAAGTTGCGATATGTCACATGATGTCATGAGTTTGACACCTCTGATCTGGAGCATCTTTTTTAACCTGTATATGATTTGCTATTTCACACCTTTTCTGGAGAGATCATATTGTTTTGCTTTGCTTACCTATAAAATGGACTATTACAACATACTCCGTGTAAAACGTGTTCCTTAAGGAGAACTGGAAATGGCCTCTGAGCCAAATGGCAATGGCTTTACTTATCTCAGATGAATCTTATGCATGTGATGCAATTTGGCTAAGCTGCCCACCAACAAATTTTTGAATCGGATTCAAGGTGCTTGATACTAAATTTCTGAAAGACTTGAGTCCCACCATCCTGAAGGAAAGATTTCCTGTGCATGTTGTAATCTCAGAGTTACATTCTTCAGATTAAGAGCCTTT
This sequence comes from Laticauda laticaudata, assembly GCA_004320025.1. Taxonomy (NCBI): domain Eukaryota; kingdom Metazoa; phylum Chordata; class Lepidosauria; order Squamata; family Elapidae; genus Laticauda; species Laticauda laticaudata. The sequence continues at coordinate 55,567 of BHFT01007000.1, read as the reverse complement.
GTATGTGCAAGTCTGGGAAGAGACTTATTTGGGAATCTGCAATGTTGGTAATGGCTCCAGTGCTATGAAGCTCCCTTTTCCTGATAGTTTTGCTGCTTCCTTCTGGCATTTTTTGGGGAGGATAGGGAAATTGGGGGGAATTAGAATCTATTTTTGCTCTTTCACTTTTCCCCAGAGAGTGCATTTTGATCTGTAGTCTTTAATGTTGTTTTCAAATTGTTTTATTATTGGCAGGGAAGAGGGGAAGTTATGATTGTTTTTTTTAAGGATTTTACAAAATGTCACAATATTTTGTATATTTTGTCTTTACTACTTATAGGCTGGCTCTGCTGAGAGCATGCAGTATATAAATATGAGAAATAACAAATATGTAAGAGACATCCAACTATAGAATATCATATGTAAATAGATAGCTCTTCTAGCAAGCAGAAAGATCTGGCTTTTATTTACAGAGTTTATTATTTAAACCTTTTCTCAGTTTGTCTAATGGTTCCCTTAAATGGGCTAAACCTGGGAGGATCAGTCAGAATCAGAAAAAAGCTTTCAGCGATACTGGACAGAAGAATAGGCTTTTCAAAACAACCACAACGTTGCTCTGCTTGTGCTACAGCATCTCTTGCCACTTGCATTCCGCATTCACAATATGATTAATAGTAGCACAGTTGATTGGCATGTTCTTCTATGAACGTCTATGCCTTCTCACAGTAGCTCTCTTTAAAAAGCATTAGGTGGCCAATGGGAGAATATAATTTGTCTGCTAAGGCCAGAATTGAAGAGTGCACTCATAATTGAGCATAGCTTTTCCAGAAAGACTGGGGCAGGGAATGGGGAGACTGTATTTGAGCAAGCATTATGCCTTTGTTAGTTGGCCTTGAAAAAAAAATCTGGTATTAATGCAGTTCCCGAAGAATGTGACGGCACAAACACACATTCCTTGATCATTCTGGAAGAACAGAGTGAAATTCGCCATTCACTTTGGAAGGGAGTGTTTGTAGGAGCAGAAGGCAAAAAGAACTTATGTCTGAGATCCTGAAAAGTTGCTCCGGGTATATATCAGTGGCAGGATTGCATAAACCTCTGCTTAGAATTTACTGTCTCTAGAACCGTTCAAAACCAATAACTCCTTCCTCTTTGTGTGTGTTTTTCCTTCTCCACAGAAAAATCGCCCATCAGAATCAAACCAAAGCCAGAATTGATTGCTGCATCTTAACTCCACTACCTGCGGGGTATCTCTGCATTGAATCTCGGAATCCCAGCATGCCTGGGGTATAGGAGGCCTCCTTGCTGGCTTTACCCAGCCATACTGGAGCAAGTTTTCTGCACAGAATGGAAGCTGTAACTGGTTAATGTTCCCATATCAAGGTTATTTTGTAGCGTGCACACTCCTCCTTTTTGTAACTTAAACCGGATTAAACAGTGACTCTTAAACCTTCCAAGCCAAATGCTTTCTGTGACCAGATTTCAGCTACAGACCTGCCTCAGATGCCAGCAGAGCCTCCCTGCCTTTCGCTCTCACTCTCTCAGTTCCTGATACACGTTGGAGCATATTGTCACTGCTCGGCTATCCAGAGGAAAGAACTTCTGTGGAACTTCTTGGCCTTTCTCTTGACTCATTTCTCACTGGCTTTTTTGAAAGGCTGTTTTGACAAGGATGGAATCTCTGAACCTTGTTAAATCTGTGGGTTTGTGTGCCAATATGGGAGCATCTCTTCTATTAGTAGTTCCAGATTCTTGTGTTAGGCTGCTAGTGGAGATTCGAGAAGTTGATTCTGTGTTCAGTGTGCTCTTGAGGTTAATGCACTCCTAGGCCTGGGCACTGGGGAATAATGCAAGTCTGATGGGCTCATTCATTAGAAGAAATAAGTTTTGTTTCCTGCTGTGGGAGAAGTCTAAATGGCTTGCTAAGGGTTTATGCTTCATATGCTTCCCAGGCCGCCTGCCTTTTCCTTTGCCTCCAGAGTCCCACAGCATGAAGAGGCTGAACATAAGTTCGGCTTCTGAGAGCTTCTCAAAAACAAATGAGTACAGTCATAGCAGAGGGCTTTGTTATGGCTCGTGCCTTCCTCAGCTTCGTAGATCTGGGCAGTGGGCATACTTTTTATTTTTAATGACAGAGCCACTTCTCATCTTCATTTGTGAGTTACCAGGTGGGCTTAAGAGCAGAGTGAAACAATGCCACCCACATGATTCTCCTCATAGAAAGCCTGAATATCCCTTCACTAGTTAACACTTGAAGGCTGGGCTGTGAGCTGAATAGACTTCCCTTGAGAGGATGGTTCATATATCAATAATATCCCATCATGTTGTATTGATTTTGAAAGTATTCAATTTACTTTGGGCTGGTAGTTAAACAATGAAGGGGACTTGAAAGTTGCCTGTTCCCAGGTTGGACAAGATAACAGCTGCATTTGCATTGTTCACCAGAGGGCAGTCTTACTCTAAGCTCTTCGTAATTATGACTGAAGAAACATTGAGTTGTGTGTCTTCACCTCTGAATTGCTCCAGAAAGGTTACATTTATTTTTTATTTCTTCAAGCAAATGGCAAGGGAGCACCTGAAGGAATGCAAGGTCGTGCTCTGGTGGTGTCCTGGGTATCACACAGATGGGGTTTCTTAAAAGGGCTTTATTAGACAACCCCCCACCCCCACCCACCCACCCCGGTTTACAATACAGCTCAGTGCCTGGGGAAACAGATGGAATAATGCTTCTGCTTTTTCCTTGCCAGTAAGAACAGAAACAAGAAAAACTAATGAAAACCAAATCTGCAAAGCCCATGAAGAGAAAACACTACTGTGTGCCATGTGGCCTTAGAGAACAGGCCTGGACTTCGCTAAATCACTTTGTGATTTCCTGATCCATACTCTTCTTGATGACTCAGGTGGAATTAAAAGTGTTGTTTAGCCTCCAGGAAAGTTCTGTCTTCTCCATTTGCTGTACATGGCCATAATTTGGCTGAATTCCTTTTGGGAGCTTCTTAAAACAGGGAAGGTAGAAGCAGAGTAGGTAGTGACAAGTTTGTAATACTTTCATTCCTCTAATGCCTTGTGTACCTTGCTTAGGAGCCAAACTCAATACTGTGTTTCTGGGTACCTGAAACATTGGGGATACCATGACATCCTAGTGTTTTTCTTCCAGCAGGAGAGAGTGCTAAAAGGTGAAGATAAATTTGAAGTATTTACGCAGAAGGAATGAATGACTTGACTGTCTACATTCTGAGAATGTATGTCAGGGATAGAGATGTTAACATACCCCAGAGCTTTGTTTTGAGATATGTTAGTAGGGTAGCTAATTTTAATAGCTTTCTTCAGAGGTCAAACCTGAAATGCAAATGAGGGCCAGAAAAGGAAGTGCTCTCACTGCGCCAGTCTAACAGATCTGCTTCAAATCGGAAGATAAGCCGTGATGTGTTTTCATGATGCTTAAGTGTGAATTCGGGTGCTGGGGTTTATCGTGACTTAAGCATCCATCTAGTGTTAGCAAAATTACATCTCAGATTGAAATACGAATTCAACCTGTGTCTTTCAGTGGGGAGGGGCAGGGTGTGTCCCTGAGGAGCTTGTATGCATTGTACTTTAGTTTCCTGGATTCAGCCATGCTCCTATCCCAAGGAGTTGTTTTCCAATTTAATTTCCCTCAGCAAAGAAACTTAAAGCAGTTTCCTAGTTGAAGGAGTTCAAACTGTAGCAGAGGTTGTGCAATTAACATAGCCCCCCCAACTTGGTCCTTATCTAGAAGGTGTCTTGTCCTTGTCCTCACGGACTTTGCTGTCTTTTAAATGCCAGGTGAGTTCAGCCTCCCCTCCCTCCCTTGCTCAAAGCTTACACAAGGCTTTCTTTGGTGGAGCTATTCCTATTCTCCTGGGGCTGTATGTGTGTGTATTTGGGAAGGGGGTTTAGTGCTTGTGGAACTGCTGTAGTTGTCTAGCCCTGGTGTAGTTTCTATGCCAACTCAATGCAATCCTGGGAGTAGGAACAGAAGAATTGATTTAACAATGATCAATTTAGCAAAACCAAAAGGTTTCCTAGCCCAACTCTATAAAGTTATAATGTATTCTAATTCTCTGTATTCTTATGGCCTGAAGATGATTTAGGTTTTATCACAAATGCTTGTTCCAAATGCAAATTTATTTTCCCGAAAAAGCTCCAGCCTTCAACGAAAGGTAGCCGTGAACTACGGTATGTTACTTCATAACTAATACAAAATCTGTACTACATTTTTACTTGATCATTTCAGTGGCATACCACAATCTGCAAACACAGCCTTCCTGCCGTGTTGTACTAACCATGGGCAGAGGGCGTATTGCTAGCTTCCCCTTCCCTATCTGTCCCCATTGATAGGTTCTTTCTCAGAGAGCTTGAAAAAGTTTTCTGGCTGAATGTTTGCCTAGTTCTGTATCTTAGACCTTCCTGTCTATACTTTTTAGTCTCACTGCCCTCATCGCCCTGGACTTAAATTCTTCATTGCCATGAAGAGGCTGGAGAATGTAAATGTCAGATGTTGGCTGTGTTCCCCAGTTAATCAGAGAACTGAAGAAAATATTGATAGGTTAATTTTATTACCCATTGTCAAAGCTGATTACAATCAAATACTAACAAATCCTTAACTCTTAAAATCCTATCCAGTGTGATAGAAACTAGAGGAAAAATTACGGAAGTTGGCAAACCTATCTCAACCAGGGCACATCCCTCCTACTAATAGAACAGTGTTTTTCTGAAACAATATTGTCAAATCCCTTGGTTGCTCATGACCTTAATGGATAGGAATGTTCCCTCACGTAGACAAGCTGATTGATGATTATGAAAGCTGAAGTAAAATGCATCTCAAAGGTTATTTTACTAGGACTTGTATGCTGCTCCAGTCCAGAAGTGGGCATCGGGATCAAGGGTATATCTTGAAGGTTGAAAATGATAATCAAAAGTACATTGCAGGAAATGTGATCTGTTTTTAAAGAGGGATGTGAGGTATTGAAGAGAGGGGTTAAAGCTTGTTTTATATCAGCAGTTTCTCCCAAGGATGTTACCATGTAATGTCTCACAGTTTTGTGGTGCTTTATTAAGCCTTGTTTGCTGGCTCTGCTACAGCTAACCTGGCCTGCTTCCACATAAGCCACTGTATTGCTCTGGAATCTAAATGTGAATGGTAATTGGAAAGATGACATTTTGGTTGATCTCAAGAGCTTTACTAAGATGTTAAACATAGTGGGGTCTTTCATGACTACAGGAGACCTGAGGAACAATCCCATATACCTAACAGTTTTCTCGGTAATAGGAATGGAATTGATTTTTTAAAAACTTAGTTATGTTTCCATGCTTTTGATATACAGGTAATACAGAGTTTTTTTCGTTTAACGTCAGTACATAGTTAGGACAATATCGGAAAAGTGAATTAAGATCTATCCTCAAAGTTTACAACTATCATAACACCCCCTTGCTCATGTGATCGCAAGGTGGGCATTTGGCTACTTGTATTTCCAATTGTTATACAGGTATACAACAGTTCATTCAGGTTACAGCACAGAAAAAGCGACTTATGACCATTTTTCACACTTCAGACCATCGCAGCATCACGTGATTAAAATCCAGCCACTTGGCAACAGACTCCTATTTATGACCATTGTAGTGTCCTTAGGTCATGTGATCACCTTCTGTGGCCTATTGACATGAAAAGTCAAGGGGAAGCTACTTCATAGCTGCACACTTAGGGGTTGTAGAACAGCCCAGGCATCCCTTGTTTTTAATTATCCTGCTGTTGAAGTATCCAAGCCTGGTTTCCTTACTTAAAGACCATCATGAACCCCCATACCGTATAAGTGATTATATCACTTGCAATTATGCAAATGTTATAAACTCTTTCTATCCTCCTAAGGCATCCCTGGAGAGTAATACAGCAATGCGTGGTTCTGTATTTACTGGTTTTATAAACCAAGTCAACCAGGTAAGGAGTCTCTGAGGATCTGATGTTCATCTTCTGACAATTTTTTTTTTTTTTACATTATCCTTCTATCTGTCCTCTTGTTCTCCCGCCCACCCCTCACTGCCTGGCAATTTGAATTCACCAAACCCAATAGGAGATCTTCCTACACAATTCCTTTCAAATTATCCCTAATGCAAAACTTGGATAAGGAGCTTATATCTTGTGTGAAAAGGCTCTGCGGACTGGCTCAGTGTAGCCATTCATTTGCATTTTAGTAATAGTAAAAACAAAAATCGAGCAAGAGATTTCCTTCCCTCAAAGTGGAAACGTAATTTAACATTCATATTTAGTATGGTTTCAAAATACGGTTGCACATTATGCTTAGCCGTGTTGTAGCCATAATATGTAGAGGGTATGTTTACACGAACTATAAAGCATTTGAAAGAACTGTACATGTCTCTCTGCTGCTTCCAAACTGCTTCCAAACCCTTAACCTGTGGCCTGCATGGATGATACAAGGTGGGGGAAAGGTAGGCAAAACTTATCTGAGCTGCTTAAACACAGATGGCCACGAGATGGTAGCATATCCCTTTGCAAACTTGTTTCCATCTGCTGGTTTTCTGTATTTTTGACCTAAACCAGAGCACCAAGGAGCAAGAGGAAACTCAAGTTTCTTGTATTCTGTGCATAATGGTTCCAACCACCAGTTTGGTCACCAGAAGGGAAAAAAAACTCTGAAACATCAAAAACAACTAACTGCATTGGCATCAGGCTTGGCACCTTTGTATTCATTCATGTTTATATAAACAGTTTGCACTTTTGGTAATATTTCAAAACCTTATTGTGTCATAACTAGATATTAGCAACCATGACAAGTAAGATTCTGCTTAGACATATATTGCTCAGTTTACATGTTACATGCTAACAATGGCTAGCTACCATAGGAGGGCCACTATCTTGAAATGCAGTTTAGAAATACCTTAAATAAATTGGGGAAAAAATGAATGCAGTTGTTAAATGCAATTGTTAACAATGCAGCTTAATGATCTTGAAACCATATAAACCATGGTTTTGGGCAATAGAAATAGAGGAAGAAGAGTATATACTAGTTAAATAAGAACTTTAAATCCTCCAAAACTCGCTTCAAGGGAAGGCAGCAGTTCAGCAGAAACTTATAACACAGTTTGTTTCCAAAATACAGATTTCAAATTTCCCAGCCATTACAGTAGGTTGGGCATTGTAAAACTTGTACCAGACCAGAGAAAGCTGTATAAGGGACATTCTCCATGTATCAATTTCCATAGGGTAGTAGTGCATCTGTTATTCTGCTTGTAGGTGTGAGAAAAAGCTGTGTAGAAATTTTCACATTGCCCACTGGCTTCCTTCCCCCAATCTCCTTATTTTCTGTGACCCAGAAAGTACAAAATAGGTCCAGTTGATTTTGTTCAAAAGATAAAGCAAAGCCTCATGTTGAGAAACCTACACCATGCCCTATGGACACCTCAGGAACATGTTGCACTGGTATCACCCAAGCACTATTTCAGTAGCAAGTGTTGGCATCACCATGGATACCAGCAGAAGAGTGTGAAATTTCCCACCACCTGCAATGACCATGTTTTCCTTATAGCTAGAGCCAAACTGTACTGCAGTTGTCTACTTTATATTGCATATTCCAAGCTGTGCTTTTTTATGTACACAAATGTCAGAAGAGGATTTAAATTTAAGGCAAACCAAAGATAATGATGGCTACATTTCAGGGAATGCTTTCTACCATAACAAATGCCTTTAAGTCATGAGCAGAGGTCCATATCACATGAAGGGGATGGCAATGAAAAGATCTACAAGGTTGACATCCTGGTTTTGGAATAGCTTTCCTAAAGACCACTGGTTCTTTTTAACTGACTTTGTTAAAGTAACACAGGTAGTCCTCGACTTACAATCACAATTGAGCCCAAAATTTATATTAAGTGAGACATTTGTTAAGGGAGTTTTGCCCCATTTTACAATCTTTTTTTGCCACATTTGTTCAGTGAATGACTGCAGATGATAAAATAGTAATCTGATTGTTAAGTGAACTTGGTTTTCCCATTGAATTTGCTTGTCAAAAAGATTACAAAAGGTGATCACATGACCTTGGGACATAGCAACAATCATAAGTATGAACCAATTGCCAAGCATCTGAATTTTAATCCCATGATCATGGGGATGTTACCAAGGTCATAACAATGAAAAATGGTCATAAGTCACTTTTTTCAGTGCCATTGTAACTTTGAATGGTCATTAAATGAACTGTTGCAAGTCGAAGACTACCTGTCCCCTCCTCTTACTAATGTATTGTGTTCGTGCTTTTAACATTTAATTTAAAAAGGTTTTGTAAAGTATCTACAATCGTATTAGTAAAAGGGAGCTTCAGTAAAATTCACCAAACTGGCTGTGGAGAATTTCTCAGTGGAGAATTTAATAAAGGTTTACTTGTCTTCTAAAATAAATCATATAAATAAGAGTATTGTGTATAATTAGATAATAAAACATAACTATTACAGTTATTGGAATTCACAGTGACCTTCATGTAGTGGGGTAAATTTGAGTTGTAGCCATGGTGATGCCATTGGGCACAGCCTGAGGTGATGTTTCTAGTGATACTGGTGTTTCTTGTTCCTGAGTCAGCACAGGGAGTTCCTCAATGCAATGAATGAAACTTTTTGGCCTTCGCTGACCTCAGTTGTGGAGCTTTTGTTGTAATCTGGCCTGCTTACTGTTCTTGTACAAATGGGATGAGACTGACATAAGTTGAGCTTTTCTAAAGTTATTACTGCTTAGACAAAAGAGCAGTCTTTATGCAGGCCAGTGATTAGGGCTGCTCATGGTTTAAAAATGATGTGAAGGAAGTTCTTTGACTTTTCCATTTGTGCAATGCCACTTCTGCTCTTTTTCAAATCCTGCACAGGCCTAGTCAGTATACTGGAGATTTCTGTGGGTTTTGTTTGTCCACCTTAACTGTGTGTATATGTGATGAACATTCTATTAGGATTTGGCTGTTACAGATTTACTTGGCTTTGGGGAGTAAGAAGGAATGTAGTGTTACTATTTAAAAATAATATTTTTAAAACATATGTTTATATTTAATATTTTAAGTGATATCATTTAAAAAACAATTAAGTGTCAAAGTGTTACGCCCTCAGAATCTGACGCTTTCATCAAAACTGCATTAGGCCAGTGATGCAAGCTCCTCCCTTTTTGTGTGTGTGTGCCTTAACACAATGCACTTATTAAAGGGGGGGGGGAGACTTGCATTATGCCAATAGGATGCTGGTTTTGTCCCTTTTTTCTTTCTTGACACCCTCCCTCCCTCTGCTGGTATTGCTAAGTACCCACCTTGATGCACCCTGCCATATCATTGTGAATGTTGGAAATAAAATTCAGGCAGGTGATGATTTAACAAAATAATGTTTCTGAACCTATGCTACTCTAGTTTTGTCAATAATATTACAGGCTGGCTGAAAATTAGTATCTTCTCCAATTTCAACTGCTCCGATAGTTGGAAGCTTAGATACAAGAATTAAAAAGAGCTATGGTAGATTTTTCAACCAACACTATTTATCCATTTTATTTCAATTCTTTATTGTTCTCCCAGACATTGCTAAACTCCAATTTCAACATCTTTAGACAGAATATCCAATGAAGAAGGAACCTGGTAGTATAGCTTTATAGAGCTCGAAAGATCCCTGATTCTGCACTTGGGGTTTATTTATTTATTACAAAATATCTTTTATGTTTCCAAGAATTTTTTTATTGCCTTGAGGAAAAAATTAAATAGAAGAGCAATTGATTGATGAAAATAGAGTAGAGTAAAAAGCAGAGCAGAGCAAAGTTCCGATTTATGAAAGAAAATATGGGCTAGAAGATTACTTAAATTCCATTTCATTTTAATCCAAACTCACAAGTACAATAGTTTGTGCTTCAGGTTAAGCCTGACTATTCTATTTAATTTCCAAATTCTTGATAAGTCACATATGGATGATCATTGATGAACAAGCATTATATTTTTTTCTTCTACTCTTTCATGCAAGACTATGTCAGCATCCATGTCTACCCCATGTCAGCTTATGTTTTTAGTTACTTAAACTTTCCCTACTCACCTTATTTGTTCAGACATTGTAGCAATGATAGAGAGGAAATCTTTGAGAAAGTGAACGAAAAAGTTCTTTATGCATATCAATTCCAGAGCATATCAATATTGGGTTGTTCCTTTGTGTTATCCTCTATACTGACCTAAATGTGTCCAAGGACCCATTCAATGAACCCAACAGTTATGGGATTTTTTTTTTCCTAATAGTTAAAAATAGATGATGGGAAAGTGGGTTAATATCTTATTTGCATAACTATTCAGACACCTAGGAAGACTTGGGCCACATGAAGTCTGCTGCCATTTTAGTCCACATTTCAGCAGTCAACTGGTATGTCTCTGAGATACTCACAAGGATAAAAGGAGAACTTTGTCCTCTAAGCAAGGTTCCTCAGAGGAATATTGTCTCAAACACTGTAATAATATAATCAGTATCATAATAATTTGATATTATCCTCCATTATTTTTTCTAATATTTTCATAAATAAAGCCATCCAAACTGACGTCTGTTGTTCCATCTTGTTCTTTGGCAACTTTATTCATTTGTTGCTATAAAAATAGTGTGTTTATTATTTTCATTGTTACTGTTTCTGCAAGGTGGGAAATGAATAATGGAGGCAATTCTGGATGCTTATAGAGATTTCCTCAATTGCATAGCCTAGCCAAGAGCTTCTTAAGTTCCATTGTTCTTTGGGGTTCAAATTTTCCTGAGTAACAGTTATAGTTATTAGAACTACAGGAAAGTCTTCTTGCTGCAGAGATTGGAAGCTGAGTCTTAAGAGTTTTAAGAACAACTTTTGACCTCACAAATTGAACAGTCTTAGAAAGTTAGTAGTCTTGGGAAGAAAAGTCAGCATCAGATATTTGATACCAGCTACATTTATTGTGATAAAATATCACTAAACATCACTGAAGTTCTTCTTTAAGCACATGTACTCTCAAGAATTCACAAGTATATACGCATGCACACACTGGGAACTGATAATTTGGTGATTCACTAGATGGCAGCAACCAACTCCTGGAGCTTTTCACTATGGGTTACTGAGTCTTTATCTGGTAGGAGGAGGAAGGCTGGTGTTTCTGTGTACTTTCAGTTGGCATAGAAGCTACACCAGATCTTGATGACAGCTGTGAGAAGGCAGCTTTGTCTCCACTCTGCTTATCCATCCAGACAATCCAAATGGATCAAATGGAATTAGTGTAGATAGCAAACATGAATTGCATCATTGCTGGTCTGCAGGTTAAGCTCACAATAGTTCTGTACCATTATATCATTGGGCAAAACACTTTTTAATAGCTTTCTTATGAGACATTTTAAAAAGTGAATTGGTCTGTGAACTGGATATGAGACAAAGCACTCATCTATATACAGTTGTTTTTCTCATCTGTTGTAGAATTGAACTGGAACTCATTGATGGGACAACACAGGTGGCTAAGTCATGTGACTTAGCTCTGAACTTCATGGATGGGTTTCAGAAATTATATTGATAGTAAAAATCAATAGAAATCTTGTATCAAGGGCCCATTGCACATTGCCATGTTGCATTTCTATCCATACAGTTATAGCATGGTGAATGAACATAGCAATAGCATTTGGATGTATATACCACTTTATAGTGCTTCACAGCCCTCCCTAAGCGGTTTACAGAGTCAGCCTATTGACCCCAACAACCTGGGTCCTCATTTTATGACCTCAGAAGGATGGAAAGCTGAGCTAACCTTGAGCCTGGTGGGATTCAATCTGCCAAATTGCAGGCAGCTGGCTGTCAGCAGAAGTTTGCAGTACTGCACTCTAACTACTGTGCCACTGAGGCCTTGATGTATATGTACAGCTTGTGAAGTATAGTAGATGCAAGTAAGGTCTTGCATTTGCGATTTTGAACTGGAAATGGAGATGGTACAGCAGAACAGGCAAGTGGCTTAGCCAGCCCATTCATAAACTGTCCTCATGTTGGCACAGTAATTCACTGCCAGTTCAGGCTTATTCTATCTTAATAAATGATCAGCAAACATGTCAGCCAATGTACAACTGCCATCAATTCAGACCAGGTGTCAAATGCCAAAGATCGTCCATGATTGATATCAGCAGACCCTTCATTGTTGACTTCGTTTTCACAGTTGAAAAGAATATCAGACTGAGTGAGAGGAGTGGCTCGCTCTATTTTTACCTATTCTTATAGATCACAGGTAGGCAAAATATGTCCTTCATAAATCATATCTCATGCAAGAGAGATCATCCTATTTCCTGTCAGACTGCTAAATGAGAAAAGGGGAAAAGGGAATAAGACAGAAAGTGGGGGAAAGGAATGATAGAATGGGTAACCCCCTCTTGCTTTCTGGCAAAGGAAATACAGTGCTCAACAGGGGGGATGTCCCCCAAGTCCCACTATTACTTATTATGGGCTTTTAATAAAATAACACTGAAGATCAAGCAGTACTATCAAGAGTCAGAATACAGAATAAAAAAATTGGAAGCCCAACCTGCTGTTCAAGCAGGAGACCCTATACCATTTCAGACAAATCTCTTCTTACAAGCCTCAGATAATGGAGCATCCATAATTTCTGGAGAAAGCTCTTCCACTGGTTAATTGAACCTAGGGATTTGCAGCCCCTATTCTTTCCTTTCCTATCACTGGCTTCTGAAACAGCCATTAACTTCTCCAAGGAGGCTGCTGGAGGCCTTTTTCTAATCTGGAACTAGGTTAAAACAACGTGCCTAAAAATGCAACACCTTCCTGCTCTCCCACGGTGGTCTTTCCCAATTTGCTTACTTTTTTTTCATGGAACTACCAGAAAAGACTGGAATATTACCAATTGAACGGAATTTATGCTACCTAGCATTATTTCCCACAATTGAGGTTAGGAAAGAAATTTCCTCTGTATTTGTCAGTTCCATGTTATAAGCATTAGTTAATATGATCACAGTGTATTTGATTTCTGTTACCCATCAGTTCTAGGTTTAGACGACTTGTTAGTAAAGCCTTGCTCCGCTTGATGTCCTCAAAATGTATTCATCTGTAAACCCCATCATCTCTGGTCATCATAACTCAATTGGCTGGAGTTATGGGGACTATAGTCTGTCATATAAGAGCCCTGATGGCATAGGTGCAATATTGCAAGCAAACTCTGCCCATAGCCTGGTGTGTGATCTTAATAGAGTTCCATCCTTCCATCCTTCTGAGTAAAATGAGGACTCAAGATTGTTGGGGGCAATATGCTGACATTGTAAACTGCTCAGAGAGTGCCGTAAAGCACTATGGTGCAGTATATAAGACTAAATCCCATTGCTATTGCTATCATATCTGAAATTTTAACTGGGAAACCTAAAATAATTACAAAATTCTAATGTGTGGTCTTATCCTTTACCATTGACAACTGGCATTGGGATGCTTGCAAGGGATGAAATAAGAATGGAGAACTGAGCATTCATTTGCTATTTGATCACGTTACAATTCTAGGTAAAATAACAAGGGCCCTCATATGCTCTGCTAACATCAGAACAAATCTGAATTCATTAAAAGTAATAAGAAATGTCTTGCTATGAAAGAATATCACATATTTGTAGCTCAGGTTTTAGATTTTGGCAGTGGTTGGCTCTCTAAGCTTGTTTCAATTTAGTTTCTGAATGTTTCATTACCAGGCTAGATAAATCATGAGCAGTAGTTTCTTGTCCTATTCTCCTTAGCTTATAAATGTCTTGTGTGCCAATTTGGTCAGTTGGTCATGTGATTGGTTGTTAGTTTGGAGCTATATTTAAATTCTGAGCAGCTGATTGGTTCTTTTGTTGATTGATCATTGGAATGGTCTGGTTTCGTACATATGCTGGATCTAGATCAATATGCTTGTTAATTGCTCCTTTGGTAGAATAACCAGGCTTCAATAAATTCACATGTGTGCCGGGTGTTGGCATGGCCAATGATTTTTGTTCCTTCCCAATCGAACTGGTGTTGTTTATTATCAGTGTGGTTTGAGATCAGAGATTTTTGGTTGTGCTGTTTAACTGCTAGTTGATGTTCATGAACCGTTGTTTTCAATTGCCTTCTTGTTTGTCCCACACAGAATTGGTTACAAGCGTTGGAATTTATTTTGTATACTATGTTTCTGTTGCTTTCCTTCTATGTTTTGTCTTTGATTGTAAATATTGGTTTGTGAGATAGGGGTTGCAGTATTCTGGCAGCCATTTTGGATGTTCCTTTGATGTATGGTGTTTTATCCGGGTTCGGATGACAAGGATCATATTATGAAATTTTTGGGATAGCCACTGCAGAGGAAAACATTGAAAAGGTTTTCTCTTCTGCTTTGCTTAATGACTCGGTGCTGCAATGCATTTTGGCTCTTTTGAAAAGGTCTGCATGTAGCTCTTGTGTGCAGTGGGAGGATTGCTTGTGAAATTTAGAATTTGGTCTGTGTGCATAGATTTTCAGTATACGCAGGTTGTTAATTTGCCGTTATCTTGTATCCTTATGTCAATATCTTGGAAGGGTGTCGTTCTTTTTCTTCCTCACTCATGTCTTGCTAATTCATTTTCTCAAAAATTGCTTGTTTGCTTCATCTTGTTTTCCAAATAGAAAAGCCAGCAACAATGAATCCAATATCCATTTCTATATGCTAGAGCTGGTTACATCTGACCGGTTAATCTGAAGAAACAATTACACAAGATTAGTCCTAATTAAATATTATTCACTGTAGAGCAAAATTTTTCCAATCAAGAAATAGAAGTAAATATGTATCTTCCAGGATTGAGCAAGAAATAAGTCATTCAGAAGAGAGAAAATTAAATATTAGCGCAAGGGGAAAACCAGGAGAATTGGACTGCTCTGAACTGTAAAACAACAGCGAGATAAAGCATCAATACTGATGTGAAAACCAATTAAAGGGACTGGAGGAGAGAATGATAAATTAATCCAATTCCTTGCACATTTGAAGAATCCCCAAAGAATGGTATTAGCTCTCAAAACATCGAAGAATCCTGCTAATATTTTTAAAGTATTTTAAACATCTCTGTCTTCTGCGGATAGTCCATAACTATCTAAGTTGTGTATAGTTATGCACAATGACCAAATCTGAGCTGCAAAATTCTGAATGATCATGAGATGGCAGCAAAGACATACAGGAAAACTAATGCTCTAGTGCCCCCTAGCTGTCATTAATAAGGCTGAGAGATATGTTCAGAGAAAAGGCAGAAGACAAAACAAGAAAAAGAATTTTCTGCCTGGGAAGACTAGAAGATGAGAAGAGATTCAGTCTTATGATAACCTATTGTCACCATGTGTTCTTGGGAATCTTTAAAAGGAGGCTACCTGGAGATTTTTGAATTATCTTCTTAATTCTGGTTTATAGTGATATGGGAGCACAGTTCTGTATCCAGCTATGAATCTATTTTTATTTATTTATTTATTTTTGTCAATTGCTTACAAGATAATAAGTACAAGTAAAAACACAGTTATGAATACATGGATACATATAAGAAAAATAAAAAATAAAAGTAACAATAAGACAGGGGTGGTCGGCACGTTGGTGCGCTTATGCACGCCCCTACAGACCTCTTAGGAAAGGGATGAGGTCAATTGTAGAAAGTCTAAGGTTAAAGTGTTTGGTGAAGAAACCACGGAGTCAGGTAGAGATGCAAAGCTTTGTGTCAAAAACCAGATTTGTTCTTTAGATAGTGTTATAATGGTTAGTTTACAGATTGATGAGGATTCAGGAGGCAATTTTATGACTCCTTCATGAGGACCAAAAAGCGCCACCCTTTGCCAGTTCACAAGAAAGCCACTAGAAAGAAACTGGAAAAGTATCTATTCCATTGCATTAGAAGATTAAATTGATTCTGAATTAGAAATACTTAAAGGCAAGGTCACACTGGCTGACGGATGCAAAACGTATGCAAAAAGGACACAGCGGACGAGCAAAATTTCCATTCGTTGTTATCCGCTCTCAAAAGTGCCCCAAATTTGCATAAACAGAGCGGACAACAACGAAAAGGAACGGACGTGGGGAGGATGTAGGCGGGGATGTAAAGCGGATGTTCGTAGGAAAGCCTAGCGGATGGAAGCGGATGACACATCCGCAGGGCTTCCAGGGGAGAACAGCGAAGCGGACGCGTAGTGGAAGGAGCGGATGTGTAGCAGATGATGCAGATGCATCACAGACGCGTCCTATAGGATGCATAGCGGATGCCTAGCGGATGCAAAGCGTTCACTGGCGCATGCGGGGAGGATGAATTGCATCAGCTCCGTGGATATAAAAGGATGCAGCTCACAAGCAGTCAGATTCAGAGGAAAGACCTGCTGCCAGAGACATCTTGAGAGAACACCATGGGGAAGAAGAGGATGCCTGTGCCTACTCCTGCCAGTCCTGGCAAGAAGGACAGAACCACCATCCCAACTCCCTGGCGCTGAACCTGAAGCTGCTGGTGCTGTGCTGCTGCTGGTGCTCCTGATGTTGCCTCCTGATGGTGCTTCTCCTGCTGGTGCTGCTGTGCTGCTGGTGGCTTATCTCTGCTGGTGCTTCTCCTGCTGGTGCTTCTCCTGCTGCTG
The DNA here is from genome assembly GCA_004320025.1 of Laticauda laticaudata. Classification (NCBI taxonomy): domain Eukaryota; kingdom Metazoa; phylum Chordata; class Lepidosauria; order Squamata; family Elapidae; genus Laticauda; species Laticauda laticaudata. The sequence continues at coordinate 38,991 of BHFT01007000.1, read as the reverse complement.
CTGCTGGTGCTTCTCCCTGCTGCTGCTGCTGTGATGGACCAGCCCCAAGGCCCTCAAAGCCTTGCTGCTGAAGGCCCTGAAGCTCCGTGCCAGAGGGACGAAGAGGCAAGGCAAGGGAGAAGGGGAGAGAGGAAACAATACCCATTTCCGAAGATCCATGAGGAGGAGGTGCTGGAATGGTTGAGGGAGAACGAGTACCTGTGGAGGAAGGGCCACAGGCTCTATCACGACACCAAGCGGAAGCAGGCAGCGTGAAGAGAGAGGTGGAGAGCCTGAGCTACACTTCAGATGTACTCCTTGATGGTGGAAGCACATGCACACCTGGTATGGCAAGCTGCACCTGAAGAAATCCGGGCAGGCCGCTGTCAAGCTCACTGACGCGGGAGACCTATGTCATGGCCAGGTGCAGCTTCCTGGAGGGTGAAATCCGCCACTGAGGAGCAGCCCCTCTGTCAACCCTCTACCTCAGACAGCCCACAGAGAGCACTCCTCTTCCAGCCAGGAGACAGCTTCCTTGTCCAGGCAGGTGTCTTTGGGAGGCCCCACGACAGAGACCCCCCGACAGCTGTACTCCCCCATGCCAGAGGATGTGGAGGATCCCCTGTCTCAGATGGAGCAAGAAGAAGCAGCCACCAGAGACCAACCCACACCACACCCAGCTCCACCCACAGATATCAGGCAGAGAGGCAGACCGGCAGGGACAGAGCCACACTGTCCTCTTGGAGATCAGGGACACAATAAAAGCCAGCACAGATCTCCTCTCCCAGCCTGATCCACTTCGACATACCATCCTCTAACCATAAACCTTCATCACCTACGTGAGCCAGACCCTCATGGACATGCCTGAGGCCCAGTACCGAGGTGATGAAGGAGAGGATCACAGCTCTTCTGTACCACCCTCCAGGCCCAGCTGAACCTGCCTCCTACCCACTCCAGGTCTGCTCCTCCACCCCAGGCGATGTCACAGCCCTTCCACGGATTTCAACAGCCCCTCGCCTACCAAGCCTACCACTACCAGGACTTCCCACAGCAGAGGCAGCCCTTCCCAGTCCCAGGCCCAGGTTCATCGGACACCAGACAGATGCCTCAGCTGACCCAGCTGCAGACGCAGACACAGCCCCCACTACAGCCAAAGCTTTTCCTCAGAACATGTCATCAGTCTTGGGCCTCACATCCCAGGGACTTCATGAAGGGCCTCTCAACCTCACTGAGTCAGTCTCTGAGAGCTTCCTGCACACACCATCTCCTGTTTGTACTTTCGGGGCCAGGCACCCCAATAGCCCTCAGACCAGCACTCCAGCAACAGCCACCTCCACAGTCCCTGGCCTCTTTACATCTGAGACCATGGGCACGCCTCACAGTGACTGAGAAGAGTGCCAGAGACTGAGTTGTTACCTTGTTCACTTTATCTTTGCCGAAGACACTTTACTTGGGTCATTTTGCTTTTCAATAAAGTCATACAGTTTGTTATGTAATAATAAAGGTTATCTTTGCTTCACACACTTGGTTCATTTTTTTTTACTTTAATAAAGTGTTGGGGAAAACTTTGAAAAAAGGGTTAAGCCTTTGCACTGCTTGTGGGATTGGTAAGGATAGCTGTGGGATGGATAGCTGTGGGATGGTAAGTATAGCTGTGGGATAGAGGATAAGTTGTGGATGGGTAAGGATAGTTGTGATAGATAAACCTCCAGTGCAAGCATAGTGGGACTGTATGGTCCACCCTCCCCAGGTGCCACACCTGGTGGCCCTTTATTACCAATAACAATTTAATCATTGATCAAACCATTTCAACATAAACAAAACTCTTTATTAATGCCCTGTTCATTGTAGGGCGACTCAACATATATGGCACAATCTCATCAGTGTGATGAGGAAAGGATCACCGGTCTTCTGCACAATTCTCCAGACCCAGCTGAACCTGCTCCGACCCAGTCCAGGTCTGCTCCTCCACCCCAAGATGATGTCACAGCCCTTCCAAGGGTTTCCACAGGCCCTCACCTACGAAGGCTACGGCTACCAGGAGTTCCAGCAGCAACAGGCAGCCTTCCCAGTCCAGGCACAGGTTCATCGCATGCCACAGGTGCCACACCGAATGCCATCGATGCCCGACACCACAGATGCCACCGACACCACAGATGCCACCCACGCCACAGATGCCACCGCACGCCACAGATGCCACCACGCCACAGATGCCACCCATGCCTCACCTCGCTCACCTGCAGACCAGACAGAGCCCCACTACACTCCTCCTTCCTCCACCCCAACAGCCAAGCCCGGCCTCAGAACATCTGTCATCGTCTTGGGACTGACACCCCATGTCATGGAGGAAGGGGCTCTCAACACACGGGACTGAGCAGCTTTCTGAGAGCTTCTGCACACACCATCCCCTGTTTGTCCTTCGGGGCCAGGCACCCCAATGACACCTCAGACCAGCACTCCAGCAGCAGCCACCTCCACAGCACTGGACCCTTCACCCCTGAGACGATGGGCACACCTCAGAGTGACCAAGAGAGTGCCAGAGACTGGTTGCTACTTGTTGACTTTATCTTTGCTTGGGACGCTTTACTTGGGTCATTTTGCTTTTAGCAGATTGTTGTTAATAAAGTTTATCTTTGCTTCACACACTTGCTTCAGTTCTTTTAGTTAATAAAGTCTTGGTGGAAACTTTTAGAAATGGTTTAAGCCTTTGCATGCTTGTGGGATGGGTAAGGATAGCAGTGAATGGCAGGATACCTGTGGTATGGGTAATAGCTGTGGGATGGGTTAGGATAGCAGTGGGATGGGCAGGATACCTTTGGGATGGGTTAATAGCTGTGGGATGGGTAAGGATATACAGTGGGATAAAAAGCCTCCACTGCAAGCATAGTGGGACTGTATGGTCCACCCTCCAGTGCCACACTCTATGGCCCTTTATTATCAATAACAATTTAATCATTGATCCACACATTTCAACATAAACACAACTCTTATTAAATGCCCTGTTCATTGTAGGGCGACTCAACATATATGGCCAATCTCATCAGTGTGATGAGGCAGGCTGAAGGAAGCAACCATTAAGCATCTACCATCCTGTCTTGCCACTCCACTGCTCCAGCTGGGGAGTTGCACCAGTGTTTCAGGAGGTTGGCTGCTTCTTCCCTTCATGTGAGCTCTGTTGGGGCCTTACACATCCACAGTATCTATCAGGTTTCGGCCTTGCCTCCATTCACCAGGCTCCATGTCCCATTGCCTTGTTGGTGGTCCACGAGCCTGTTCTGCAACACTGGGTAGCGGGTGCGCATGAGATTCTGCAGGATGCAACAAGCTTCCACAATTGTTCCTCACGGTCTCTGGGCGATGCTGCATGGTGATGAGAAGTACCTGGAACCTGTTGGCCAGGATGCCAAAGGCATCTCCCACACCCACCTTGCCCTGGACAGCCTGTAGTTGAAGATCCTCTCTTCACGGGTGAGGCATCTGGAAGTGTAGGGCTTCATGAGGTAGGTTCTGAGGAAGAAGGCGTCATCCCCCACAATGAAGTAGGGCACATCTTGTGTGTCGTGGGCAGGGGGTCTGGATCTGGGACGCCCATGATGAGGTTGCGTTCCAGCCCCTCCTTGAGGTGACTGGCGTTGTATACCTGGGCATCTGAAGCTGACCGTTGCCTGAAGCATCGATGTACATGAACTTGTAGTCAGCATCGACCATGGCGAAGAGGATGATGCTGAAGAACCCTTGTAGTTGTGATAAGTGGACCCTGAGTTGGCTGGAGCTTTGCAGGCCACGTGCTTCCCATCTATGGCTCCAACAGTGTGGGGGAAGGTCCACTTCTGATACCACTGCTTGCAACTTTCTTCCAGCCTTCTTCAGTGGAGGGGCACTGGAGGGCTCCTCAGGTATTCTTCGATGAATGGCCTGCACCAGTTCTCTGACCACAATGCTGATGTGTTGTGTGGCACCCTCCGGCGTACTGCATGCTCCTGTACGTGGTCCTGGAGGCCAGGTGGCGCAGAGTCAGTGCCACCTTCAGCCCAGGGTCCAGCTGGGCTGGAAGTTGGTGTTCTCCTTGGTCAACCTGGGTCTCAGCCGCTCCACAACTTCGTCAAACATGGCTGGCGGCATCCTCATGAAGTTTCTGGAATTCGCAAGAGTCTTCGTTCCTCAGCTCCACCATCAGCTTGTTATACAGTCTGTATCGGCTCTTCTCACGATCCATCTTCGGATCCAGATACTTCTTGGACGCCTCCTTTTCTTCCATAGAACAGATGAAAGAGCCTGTAGAGGGCTTCACACTGTTGTGGAACAATGGCGGCTACCAAAAGGAGTGTGTGATGAATCCATGGTGGAGATGACTGGATGCTGTGGAAGAGCAAGAGCCAGATGAAGGCTGCAGAGGTCTGCACCGCAGGGCTGCTGGACTGAAAGTGAGATCCAGGTGATTTCTCCCCTTTTTATAGGAAATATAGGTTTTTCCGCTACGTGTCCTTTTGCATCCTCTAGGCATCCAGGCGTCCCCTATACGAAGTTTTTCCGTTTAATGCTTTGTATGTGAGCTGCATCCCGCTTTCATTCTTTCTACGTCCGTGCTACTAATGCTGCGTGTCCGTTCCGTGTCCGTTCGTTTCCTTCTCTGTGTCCGTTTTCCTCTGGAGCGGATGCGAGTTGCGCGGATGCGCAGCAGATGCCTAGCGGATATAGTGAATGCGTAACGGATGATGATGGACATATAATGGATGTTCCCCATATGCGTAGGGATGTAGAACGGACACGTTGGATACATTTTCTGCTCAAAAGTTTTGTGCAGCTCAAAACTTTTTGAGGCGGAATGAAATGTCAGTAGACGGATGCTGGACAGATAGAAGAGGATGAAAAACGGACGCAGTGAGTCAGAATGGATGCATCGCGTTAACCCAGTGTTTCTCTCCGTTTTACATCCTCTTTCCATCCGTTGGTGCTGTGTGACAGGGGCTTTAGAGTTAACTTTTAAATTATTTGAAATCTTCAGCCTAGATGGAAATTGGAAAGCTGCCAGCTCACCCAGGAAGATGTTTTAATTATTATTATTTCATATGTGCCATCACTGATACAGCTGCAGTATGGCTTCCAAGACCAATTCAAAGAGCTAAAAGTCTTAATTTTTAAATGATGGTTTTCTGGAATGTACTTCTAATTATTCTTTGGTGCTTTGTGTTTGTGCCAGCTTTCAGCTCAACTAAGATTACATTTTTTCATGGAAATCTTTCCTTGTGCTTTTCAGAAGCAACAGCAAATTTTTCTTTCTGATTTTTAAAAGATTTCTTCAGAGGCCTTTTGGTTTCAAGGCTGTTGATTTTTGGTGCCTTGAAGTACATGCTCTTGCTCTCTACCTATTTATTTATTTCTTATTTATTTAAAACATTTACATAGCTACCCATCTTATATCAAAATCTGGGCAGCTTCCAGTCAACAATTAAAACAATATCAGTAATAATTTCCCTTTCTCGTAGCTGTAATTGCTTTACTAATTTGTTTACATTGTTGGGCCCCATTTTGATAGTGTAAGGTAGGGTTCCTCAAGCTGTGGTTGGCAGAATCTGGGGGGGGAGTGATGTCATCAAGGGGGGGGTTTCCATGAATGCTTGAAGAATATTATGATTTAAATCTCGAGTTCAATCTTGGTAGTCCGTGGCCATGTTCCATGGCCACAAAAGGTATTTAACAGGGGGTCTGGATGAAGAAAAGGTTAACCATTGGTTAGGGTTAGGCAAAGAAAGTGGCACTGAATTTTTAGAAGTAGCAACATAAAAATACTTCAATAAAACAAACATAACTGGATGGATGGCATGTGCCATATGCCAATTGCCCTCAGAGTAAAGATATACAGATATGGTGATACAATGATGATAAGCTTCGTATCACTCTAGTCTAGCCTAATATGATATCTTTTGGATTACTTGAATTCCAATTTCCATTAGTCTTCATCAAAGTAACTACTGTCCTTGCTGATGTTAGAGACTTTTATAGAAGAGAATATTTGTAGCTCAGGGTTAAACTGCGGTCCTTGATGCTCTCAAAGCTTGGTTGTTTTCTTCCAGACGTTTCATTACCCAACAAGGTAACATCATCAGTGCAATAAGGGGGTTTACAATTCAATGTGTGAGAAACTACATTAAGCTGGGGAAGGTGGAGGATCTAATAGAAGCTATAACTTGAGTCGGGCATTTGTCTTTGCTTTTGGCCAAAGACACTAATGGGCAACTTGGCTGATATCTGCAATCATGTTTGAATGTACTTTGAGCCACATCAGTCCATCGACTGACAGGCAACTGCCAAGATTGCTCATCATTCTTGCTGCAAGTACCATGGATTGTGATTCTTCCTCTTCCATTACTGAGAAGTGCCTTCAAATTTGTTTTCTGTGATGTGCTACCTCAGTTCAAGCTTTTGCTGTCCTTGGCTGATAATGCGGTGAGGGGCCAGGGATGAAGGGATGGGTCCTGCTTCAAAGCAAGATATGATGAAGAATTCCCCTGCATCATACAAGCTGGAGGTAATTGCTACAGCAAAAGGAAAAAAAAATAGTATTCAATAGAAGGATGTAAAAATTTTGGTGGGTTTTGTTCATAAAGCAATAGGGAAATCTGCATGGACATGTGATTAAATGCTGCAGACATGTGGTTAATACTTAGCCCCTTCAGACTCTGGCTGAGAGCTTCATGTTCTGGCTGAATTACTTTATGGGTTAGGGCTGTTCCTGTTGATTTAATGTTTTTCCATAGTATGTTTTAAAGATCATTCTTAAAATACTTTTAAAGCCTCAAATGACAATGACAGCTCTTCCTTTTATATTTCTAGTTTATGAAAAAAAATCACAGTTCCAGATCAGTTTCTGTCCTCTTCTTGTTTCAGCCTTTTTCTTTTAATGCTGCAAAATTATACATCCACAGCCCCTCCAAATTACAGCAGCTATCTCCTGTGCAAGGTTTTTGTTTATAGGTACACACACATATAATAAATTAAACACATTTTTCCAGAGAAAGAAAGAATGAACAGGAAACATGTCCCTTTAATTGAAATGTTATGCCTAGCTAAAGTTCCCATCTTTTTTTAACCATCTAGTAATAGATGGCAGATGCTTGCATCAAGTTGTTCTTGTGTTATAACAACAGCAGCAGCAGCAGCAACAACAACAACACATTGCCTCATGATCTAAAACTCTTAACTAAATGAAGAAAGGCTTTATTATGGGATTCCGAACTAAATTGTGTTGGGTGGCTATAACAAATTTGAATAAATAAATTTAGAATTTAGATTAGGACAAAAGCTACCTGGGGCATCCATCTGGTTTCTTCCATATTATTTTTTAATCTCATTGCTGAATTCATATTTTAAAGCAGTTGATGTCATATGTTTAAGCAAGTGTCATGAGGGATCAAAGCAGAGCTGGCTCCAAAATATCCAAAGTAAGGATCTGTCTAGGTGAACAGAATCCCTGAAAGGCAGAAGACACAGCCTGGAGTCCCAGTAAGCCTCAGAAGTTTCTCCAGTTCTGATATGTATTTTTTCCCAATATGACAGATGGGGAGATTGGATCCATACGCAGCAAGTAATAATAGAAACTTGATTTAATTCAGTTAAATAACTTAAAAAAAATAAAGGTAAGCAAAATTAAAACATTCAGGTTCCCCCCCCCCCCCCCCCCCCNTGGTAGTAATGCTTTCCAGTATGCATCTTGTCAGCGATCTTTAGCTTGAAAAACTTGATGGGCTTGATGGGGGAATATAGAACATAAGTCATATGGCAGATCAAGAGTCTTTTTTTTTTTTTTTTTTACAGAAGAGAAAATTAGATTTAAACAATCATGCAGGCCCTGATCCCTTAATGGTAGGGAGAGGCTGCCTGTGAAAACTACCTTAAAAGTTCATCTGATGTACAAGGTGGCCACTTCAGTCCACACTGTGCTAATTACTAATATATGTTTCTTAGATCAGGTCACACAAACTCTTTGATTTTTCAAGCTTTACATTATTTCAATTCCACTAAATTATTTGAAGAATTGCTTACATCCATACTGCTTGTGTTTAAGATCAGTGTTGGAGACTTGATTTGCTGTCCAAATATGGTGGCCGCTGTCAAAGAAGGGAGTTTGGTAATCTTTCTACAGGATTTCTGTCCCATGAGACATTCAGATGATCCCACCCCTAGTTGCTTTTGGAAGGTGTTAAAATTATTGTTCTTGTTAACTGAAAGTTTAACAGCATTTGTTAATGCATATTTTACAATTGCATTTTATATTGAATGTAATTTTATGGTGGTTTGATGTATTGTGTCTTAGCCTTTTGGAAATGCTATGGACTTGAAACGCTGTTAGCCTTTCAGTCAATTATAAAAATGAACTGGGAAGTTGCTACAAATGGCATTTTTTTGTGATCCTCCATTTTTTTTATCTCCAATGCTCCAGGCAAAAAACTTGGATGGAGTACTTGGGGTTGTAAAATATCGGTTGTCATCAGCTGAATTTCTTCTATCAGACTGTAGTACTCTGGAGGGCTGCCATATGCGAATGCCTACTTTAAACTAAACAAATTCTGAAATGAGCAATGCAGTGAAACATCAAAAAGATGTTGATAGCAAGATGGGGTGGATGTACAGTCATGCCTTAAGAAATTCCTTTCTATTCCTTTACCATCAAAGGCCAATGGAGGCATTCATTAAGGTAGTCCTTGCTTACCAACCACTTGTTCAGTAACCAATCAAACTTACGACAGTCTGAAAGTGGAGGCTTTAGGCTTTTGTGTTTCTTTACAATGTCATTAAAGAAAGGAACCCAAACTGTAAGTTTAGGATGCAGAAAATTAGAGATTAAATATCAAGAGAAATAATTTAGTTCTGATTCCTATCTAGGGAATAAAGACAACCATATATTTAAGTGTACAAGTCATTAACGGTAATAGTTTGACCTTCTGTTTCTGAAAACTTTTTTTAAAAATGTTTGATTCAAAGAAATGAGAAGTGATGGGTTAATGTGCACAGCACCTAAAATTCATCTTCCCTTCATTTCTCCAAAAATCTTTCTATCCAGTTCATTTCTCCATTTTTCTTTCATAATCTCAGAACACATACAAAACCTCCAAATCAACCAACCATCCTGGGCGTGCCATAGTAAGCAAATGCAGCAGAAATATAGCAGTATATCACTGTGTGATAAATTGCACAGGGTGGAGTGAAAATGTGTGTGGGAGGGGAAATCAGGACGACACCAACGAAACCATTCAGGGAACACACACACTGTCTCTTGCACATACACACATACCTACAGTTAAATTGGGTGGATTACATAATACACTGTGTTGCTACAGTAACTCTGCTCCATCCCATGGCAGCTGGGAGCAGATGCTACTGTTCTGTGAGCATTATAATTTTCATCTCTCTCTGTTTCTGAGTAGAAAATATACCCTGAGACTAAGAGGATTCATGGAAATGAAGAAAGGGGGAGGAGGTGAGAAAACCTAAAAGATGGAACAGAATTCTATAAAGAGTTGGTGCCGCTAAAAGATGCTTTCAGCCATCACTTATTTTGTGCAGTTCCCTTTTTTTAACCTAACAAAGCCTTTCTGTCTCTTTAGCAGGTATGCAATTCATTTACCATCTGATCTGTTATAGCTCCCCCATAGTGGTGTGCCTTTCTCAGTGTTACCCCAGCCTTGTTCAGGTTGATTAGCAGAGACCCCCAGATTCTCAGGTAAACATATTTTCCTTTTGAAAGCAGATATAGACACTGTCTCTGATAATCCAAGCTATAAAGATAGCCATACCTGCCATGATAAAATTGAAGCCAGCCTTAAAGTCAGAACCTAGCATTCATCTTAGAACTAAGGAGAAATTTTCCTGACAGTTAGAACAATTAATCAGTGGGACAACTTGCCTCCAGAAATTATGAATGCTCCAACACTGGAAGTTTTTAAAAAGATGTTGGATAACCATTTGTCTGAGGTGGTGTAGGATTTCTTGCATAGGCAGATGCTTGGACTAGAAGACCTCCAAGGTCCCTTCCAACTCTGTTATTCTATAATTCTAATGTTTGCTGGTGACTGCTCAAAGTGATACTTGTAACCCAACTGTCCAGTCTATATGCTCTCTGGAGGGGATAGGGTTGTAACTTAATGCCAGCCAAACCAATGGAAAGCATATTAGATAGCTTTATGTCTCAGCCTCTTGAAAGACTTTTTATTTAAAAAAAACCCAAAAACCTGATTCACGCATTGTGCTAACCCAGGATTTGCTTACTCATGTCTCACGGAATAAAACCGTTTGTCAAGTTCACACAAAGATGGCAGGTGTAGCCTAAAGAAAACCACATTAAGGTGATATCCTCAATAGAACTTTAGCATCTTCTAGCCATAGGCACAGGCAATCAACTTTACGGGATTGCTTTAAAGCATGAGTTGCCAGTAACTCTGGCAGCTTTATAACTTGTAGATTTCAATTCCCATAATTTTTGATCCAGCCATGCTCTGTAAGATCCTCTTGATTCTTTAATTCTCATTCAAAAGAGCTAATCATCAAAACCAATCCCTTGAGCATGCAGATGAGCTAGAAAAACCAGAATGCAACCTCCATCTTAGCCACACAACACTGCCAACTCACGCACCCCCAGCCCATCAGCAAAATGCAGGTAGTCCGCAATTGAGCCCAAAATTTCTGTTGCTAAGTGAGACAGTTGTGAAGTGAGTTTTGCCCCATTTTATGACCTTTGACAAGAAAGGTCAACTCTTAACAAGAGTTGTTAAGTGGATCGCTGCAGTTATTAAGATAGTAAAACAATTGTTAGGTTAATCTTGCTTCCCTATTGACTTTGCTTGTCAGAAGGTCGCAGATGATGATCACATGATCCCAGGACATTGTGATTGTCTTAAATATGAATCGGTTGCCAAGTGCCTGAATTTTGATCAAGTAACAATGGAGATGCTGCAATGGTCCTGTGAAAAATAGTCACGTCATTTTTTTCCATTGTTAAGTTTGAACAGTCACTAAATGAACTGTTGTACGTCAAGGACTACCTGTACTGTAACTTCATCATTAAACGTTCTGGCAGAAAAGAAGTATCTTCTTCCCAACCCCCCATCTTCAAAGTATGCAAAATCTTTAATGGGTTGCCATGCAGCAGTTCCCCCATGTTCCCCCATGTTCTGTATAAAATGGTATACTCCAAACTATGCAATCTGATTGGCTAAAATACTAAGCATTGGATTGGTCTTGTTTTCTAGGAACCAATCCAAAAAGCCCTGAAAGGCGGCAAAGTTAATAGCTGCCATTGGCTACAAGCCGGCAGGCAGCCTGTATAAAAAGGCTGCCGCGGTTTCAGCCAAACTGTTCCGTTACTGTTCTAGCTTCAATAAAGACTCTGTTTATTGGAACCCGGTCTACCTTGCGTTTTTCCGGACGGAACACTGCAACGAAGGTGGGATAGTCCTAAACGTGAGACCGAGCACGCGGCAGAAAGAATTCCAGACTAAAATAATGGCTTGGAAATAACGCGCCGCCCGCACGCTTCAATCCCAACGAAGAGGATTGGGAATCATACGTAGACCATTTCCTGATGCTCTTAGAGAGCCATGAAATGGAAGAGATCTCAGATCAGCGGAAGAGGCTGTATCCTAACGCATTGTGACCGAACCATATTTAAAATGGCCAAAGCATTGGCGAAGCCCAGAGACGTGAAACAAATGACCTGGTCTGAACTTCACCAAATGTTAAAGGCCCACTACGCACCAGTAGTGTCAAATCTCATCAAGCGGCACGAATTCTACAAAAGGGATCAGAAGGAAGGCGAACCATCACTGACTTCATGGCAGCTCTCCGACAATTGGGGAGGCTTGCAAATTCCTGAACTTAGATGAAGCCATGCAAGATCGAGTTGTCCTAGGTCTGAGGGACTCTAACTTACGAGTAAACTACTAAATAAACCAATATCACAATGGCTGAAGCGATCGCAGAAGCCACACAGCAGAAGCTGCAAAAAAGTCAGTGGCCACTATGAAGCAAATGAACTCAAATAATGACATGATGACCTATCCAGAGGAAAGAAGCAAGCTCCCACCACAACTCATCATGAAGAATTCGACAGTCCATCAGAAACGGAAGATGAGGACGATGAGGTCCATCGCCTGTACGCCAACAAAAAAAGGCACAAAAAAAGAAATTGGCCGGGAATGTGCTTGGCTGCGGGGAAACCACCCTCGAGCCGATTGCAGATTCCTTGATGCCATCTGCCAAGCTTGCCAGAAGAGGGACACATCGAAAAAGGTCTGCAGGAATCGAAAAACAACAGCCCAAACAGACGCAGTAACTCCCCACTATCAGCTGAAGCAAAGCAAGCCGAAAAGAAATGGGAGCGCAACAAACGAACCGGCAACCGAGAAAAGACCCATCAAAACTGTCACTATTGGAAGCGCCCAGACGGAAAGCGGGAGAAAGGTCAAAATTGTTGTAAAAATTGAAGGAAGCCCTGCGAGATGGAAGTCGACTCAGGATCCTTCCTGTCAATGTAGTCTTGGAACACAATCAGACGGCTGGTTCCAAACATCTAATTAAAAGAACTCCAGAAACAAAAATTAACTCTAAAAGACTACAAGGAAACCGAATCCCTGTGGTAGGTCTAGGACATTTCCGAGTCACATACAAGCAGCACGCTGAAGTCCTGCCTCTAACCATAGTCGACCGGGACCACCCCAGCCTCCTGGGCATCGAATGGTTTGACCATGGGCATCGGATGACCAGGGTGAGCCGAGTAGCTACAACCGACTGGGAAGAGAGCTGTACAAAGAGTTCCAGGACGTCTTCGACAGCACCTTAGGCAGGTACCGGGGGACCCCAATTCCTTTTAGTTTAAACCCTCAGGTAGCACCTAGAAGATTAAAAGCCAGACGAGTCCCCTTTGCCTTAAAGGCCAAAAACTGATGAACATTAAATAAATTAATTGAGGCAAGGGGTCAAAGAACCAATTGACCATGTGAGATAGGAGACCACCAATAGTAACACTTGTAAACCAGATGGGTCGGTACGTATCTGCGGAGACTACAGGCTACCCTGAACCATGCGTTGCAGCAAAGCGCATACCCTGTGCCAATCGTGCAACATTTACTGCACTCGCTAGGGGAGGAAAATTTTTTGCCAAGCTTGATTTAGCCCAGGCATATCAACAGATAAATAAAGACCTGAAAGCATGAATAGAAGAGATGTTCCAGCAGATTGTCAATCATTTGAAGCCTGCACTTCTCAAATAGAAAGATCTCCCACACCAAACCAGGCAAACACAGACTCCCTCTGATGCCTCCAGCTCGAACACCCCCCCACCAGGCAACCCAGGTGAACCTGGCTTCTTAATGGAATAGCAGCCGTCTTTCACACAAAGCCAAGCTGCACTCGAAAGCCTCCAACAACAGGAACAGAGGGTTGCCAGCCAATCAAAGCCACAAAACAGACAGAAGAAACACAGAAACACAAATCAATCAAACTCCAAGTCCAGTGAACACAGGACCAAAACCCCAACCAATCAGAATTAGGCCAGCCTCAAATTTGAAACCAAAAGCTGTGAGACCACATCCATACAGAAGCCTGATGATGGGAGATGAGATTCTTGCTGAAATGTTGCTACAACTCTGAAAGCACTACAATGACGTGGATAATACCCAAAGGAAGCTGAACAGCACACATGGAAGTACCCGCGAAAGCTTAAAAAAACATCTATCTATCTATCTATCTATCTATCTATCTATTATCTATCTATCTATCTATCTATCTATCTATCTATATGTATATATTGCTGTTTCAGCTTCCTTGGGTATATATCCCAACATCATTGTAGTGCTTTTAAAGTTGTAGCAACGTTTCAGCAGAATCTCATCAGGTTCTGTATGGAGTTTGTATGTGGGTCAGGGTCTCACAGCCATTGGTTTTAAATTTGAGGCTAGCCTATCCTGATGGTTGGGAGACTTGGTCTGTGTTATTGGACTTGGAGTTTGTTTTGACTGGTGTTTCTGGTTTCTTCTGTCTGTTTTGTGGCTTTGATTGGAGCTGGAGGCATGCCCAGGTGTTTGCCTGGCTTGTGTGTGGAGATCTTTCTATTTGAGAGTGCAGGCTTCCAAATGATTGACAGTCTGGTGAATCATCTCTTCTATTCAGTGCTTTCAGGTCTTTTTTCAATCTCTATGCCTTCTCTGATGATTCTGTGGCTGGGGTTTTCTATAATGGCTAGGGTTTTGGTGGCCATTGAAGTTGATGGTTGTGACCTGTGGTTTTCATGTGTTGGACTAGTGAGGAGGTGTGTTTCCAGCTTTTTTACTGCATTTTTGTGTTCACCAGGCGGGTACTTATTCTTCTATTGGTCTGTCCAATGTATGTGGCCGGGGCATGATGCACAGGGAACTTCGTATATGCCTTGGTTTTCCAGGTCAAATTTTATCTTTGGGGTTTCTAAGGATGGCTGCTGTTTTTTTGTCTGTTTTGAAGGCAGTCTTGATGTGATGCCTGTGTAGTATCTTACTGATTTTGTCTGTCAGTACCTCTTATGTAGGGCAGGACAGCTGTTCCATAGGTGCTGTTGATCTTCTAGGTCTCTGTTATGTCTTGGTGTGTTTTTGTGGATCAAGCTGGTGATTTTGTTTTTGTGGAAGCTGTTGGCTGTAATCCTTTAGTCAGGGTGCATAGTTCAGTCTTTATTATGCGTCTTGTCTGCCAGGCATTTGGTTCTGGTATTAGTGTTTTAGCCCACAGAATTTATCTGTGCTGGGTGGTGGTGGGATTGGGTGTTGAGTAGCGGTTTGGTGTGTGTTTTCTTCTGGTATATGTTGTGTCCTAGTGTGCCATCTGTTCTTTTGAGATTAGTACATCTAGGAATGGTAGTTGTTTGTTTATTTCCATTTCCATGGTGAACTTATTTTGGGGTGTGTGCTGTTTAGGTGTGTTAGGAAATTGTTTAGGTTTTCTTTTCCATGGCCAAATCACAAATGTGTTCATCGATGCATCTTAGCCATAGTTTAGGTTTGTGGGTGGCATTAGCCAGGGCTCTGGATTCGAATTCTTCATGAACAGTTGCAATGACGGGTGACAATGGTGATCCCATAGGGGCTCCTTCAATTTGCTTGTATCTTTGTCCTTTGTATATGAAATATGTGTTGGTTAGGCAGTGTTCTGTTAGTTCCATGAGGTCTTTAGCTGGTTGGTAATTTATTTTTGAATTGATTTTCAAGAAGTTTCTTTTATCAGGGACTTGAGTGAATAGTAGAAACACATCGAAATTTACAAGCAGATCTTCTTGTTCCATGTGTAGATTTTTGATCATTTCTAAGAAAGTGGTATGAGTTTTGATACATATGAAGCTACGGTTTCAGCATGGGGCTGTATGTTTTGCTTCAGTGTTTAGCTAGGTTTTGTAATGGTGCTCCTTTGGAGCTGACTATGGGTCTGAGAGGTATGCCTTCTTTGTGTATTTTTGGGAGGCCGTATAATTTGGGGCATCTAGAGATTTTTCTCTTGGAAATGTATATATATAATTATACCTGTTTCTCCAACAATACAGCCCTCCTCCAATAGGAAGTCCAGCATATTTTATAGGCATGAAATGAAATTAAGCCCCATTTAGACTATATTAAAACATGTGAAATGGGGGGAATGGTGGGGGGCTAACGTTTCAGCAGAATCTCATCTGCCATCATCACGGCTTCTGTATTGTGTTCATCTGTGAGTCAGATTCACAGCCGTTTCAGTTTAAATTGGGGCTAGCTTATGCTGTGCCAGAATGGTTTTTTTCTTCCATCCTGATTGTTGAGAGTCTTGTTCTGTGTTTATTGGTCTTGGAGTTTGCTGTGTTCAGCTTGATTGGTGTTCTAATATCTTCTATTCTGTTTTGTGGCTTTTTTTGTGTCTTGATTGGCTTGGCAAACATTGTGTTCCTGTATTGGAGGTTTTTAGTGCAGCTTGGCTCCAAGTAAATGGATGCTATCATTTGTTCAGAAGCTAGTTTCATCTGGGTGCCTGGTTGGAGTGTGTTTAGCTGGAGGTATCATGGGGAGTCTGTTTGTGCTCAAGGTGTTTGCCTGGCTTGTGGTGTGGAATTTTTTTGTTTGTGAGTGCAGGCTTCCAAATAATTGGGACAGTCTGGTGGAATCATCTCTTCTATTCATGCTTTCAGGTCTTTTTTCAATCTCTATGGCTTCTCTGAAGATTCTGTGGCTAGGGTTTTCTATAGTGGCTAGGGTTTGAAAGCATGAATAGAAGAGATGATTCTACCAGACTGTCAATTATCGTGTCTAAATTTATTAGATTAGGGGAGTGTAGGACAGTGCTTTCGAAAACTGTGAAGACCACTTTCACAAAGATACATTTAAAGCAGTAGTGTCTGCAGAGGATCAAAAAAGGCAAGATGGCAGCCACAATGGCCATTATCTTTTCTGATCTTCCCTGACCCACCAGCAGATGTTGCTGAAGGAAGACAAAGTGAGTTGGACTTTCAAGGATTTTTCATTTAAGAGCTCATATTCACTGTGAGCGTTCTTCCAAAAATCACATTGTTTCAATGTGACATCTGAGGAAACATTTGACAAGATTGTTTCTTCCATGGAGAGGGTACTTGAATAGCTAGTAAAATTAAATGCATCCAAATTCCACAAAGAAAAAAAAAGTCTTTTGTGTGTGTTCTTAGGCCAGCTCACAGAATTCCTTTAAACTGAAGGAAGAAAAATAGATTGCATGCAAGCAGGGAGATAGCTTGAGGCAACCATGAAGAAAAAAATATTTGAAAAAAGAGTTTTCTGCTGATGAAGCTGAAGAAGTAAAAAAAAAAACCTCTAGTGAATATAAAAGCATAAATACAAAGGAATAACAAGAAAAGAAATGAGGGATAAGAAATTTATGCTGGATCAGCAACATGATAAAAAGCTGGTGTAAAGTTTCCTAGACTTTAATTTTGGAACAATATGGCACTTTTCAACCAAATAAAATTATTGCCTTACTACTTTCTCTTCAATATTTATTCATTATTCTCTTTTCTTACCTCAACAATATCTTTTTACCTGCTCTTTTTGCATTTACCTCTTGCCTTCTGAACAATGGAAATTGTATATATTTAAATGGCACTTTCATAACCTTGTTTGTAAACAATTAAATGTAATGTGGCTGAAGAACTCCAAATGTACAGTGGCACTTTGAAAACTAGACAATGGTGGGCAAAATTACAACATATAAGCTGCCTGGCATTTTTAAGAATAAACTGGAAATGAAGAAAAGGACAAAGCAAATAAAAGAAAAAGATAGAGGCAATGCTACACCAGAGCACTAATATAGTTTGTACAATAAATCTTATTTTTAGATCCCTTAAGGAAGAACTCATAAAACAAGAGAATCCTGGGATTGTCAACTATATTGTGGATGGCCCCAGTTGTATTTCAGTGTGAAATCTTAGAAGCCTTGGAAAGGTTATAACCTGGAGAGGGTGTAGGGGGTTGAGAGATAATGAAAAAAAAAAGCTCAGGTAATCTGTTAACATGAGATTAAAGAGATTCTTTGTTTACCTTTTAAATTTTTGACAGGAAAAGTAAACTAAAATACCATTGTGAAGAAAAAGAAAAATAATATTTTGAGCTAGAGATGGGGAGATAAACATGTGTTTGAAGCTGGAGCCTAATTCCGTGAAAAATAATTCCAGAGATGAGCTTCCTAATGGGAAATTATTGTAAAGTCTTTTATCTCACTTGCCAGACAAATGACTTGTTTGAACTGGTAGGCTGTCTCTCTGAAAGTAAATGCAAGCATCCCCTTCCTTCTTTGTTCCATTCCTTGCCCCCTCCCCAGCCAGGGGAATGCTCAGTGTAATGAAAAATATCTTACATAACATCCTATTTGTAATATGAGGGGTATATGCAGGCCTTGCTCTGATCGGAAATTTTTGCCTTGAGTTTCTCAAGGGATGCTTAATTAAAAACTGGGACTTAAAGTCATCAAATAAAGAGGGTCAGTGTCCTAGCATTCCCTTCTTCATCATCAGAATCGTCAATTAAAAATAATTCTGTGTCTCTCTGTGTCCTGAAAACAAACATAGCATTATTGTCTTTTTAATTAAAGAATCAGTGCCCATATCAGATACCTGCAACATCATCCATAACGTTGCCCTACATCTTATGAATTTCATGTAAGGCTTCTAAGGGCCTCTTTAAATAATATACTTAGGTTCACATGAGTGAAACAAACACTTTGAGATAGATGTCTGAAGGAGATTAACCATATTAACCATATTTAATGCCTTGGAATAAGAATCAGCCATTGAGTGTCCAGCAGAGTTTCCTTTCTTAACCACCAAGGGCTAGATTTCCAGTAGCTTCTGAGAAAATATAAATTGAGTTCAAGTTTGGAGTGTGGATAAAGTCAATTTTTCTTCTGTCTCTCAAAAGTTAAATGTTGCTGCTAATATTTTGCACCAAATAATATTAGTTATGCTTGCCAGCTGATAATATCGGTCCGTAATCATCAGATTCCTTTTCTCCTGTTAGTTCTGGCTTTCCTTCCTTATGAAACCAGAACAGGTCTGGTGTTTCTAGCTGTCATTCTTTTGCCCAGTTCAAAAAACTATCTCAGACAAAAATGAGTTGACTATTATACTGTTGCTTACTATCTCTTGCAGAATTCCTAGAAATTCCTCCTCATTTAATTTACCTTATTCTTATAAATGAAATGCTTGCGTCTACCTCTGTTCATCTTTTGACTGTATTCTTTAAATTATCTTATTGTATTGGCTTATTCCACTACAATAATATGTTTAACCAGTTAACTTTCTCTACAACTGTGTACTTACTACACTACACACTTCTAACTGGTAAATTATCATTGCTTAGAAGGACTGCCCTATTTCACATGTAGGAACAAGTTTCAGGTCCCCAAGTCTTGATTCAAAAGAGATTCCCAATTCTAACTATTAATTTTAAAAAATTACAAGACCATAGCACATGTAAGCTTATGTCCCAAGCATGGGCAACTCCTGGAGGGCTTCTTATTCCTTACTATGGTTGAAGAAAATGTAATTGGAGTTGGCCTATGTTCATGCTAAACTGTTCTGAAAACTGGCTCTTTTCACTGAAAGGAAAAGGCTCACCCAGGCAGCCTGAAACAGATTAAAGCTGGTAGCAGGGTGAGATGGCCGGCTGTTATTATTATTAAATGGCAATTCGTGCATGAGGAATTCGATCTGATTAGTCAGAATGTCAGTTCCCACGAGCCATCCATCCTTCTGCCTGAGCAGTCTAACGGCTTTAGAGAACCCAAGTCAAGAGGGATAGACAGGCTCTTTGGAGAATGTCAATGGTGTCGCCTGGAGCTCTACTGGTAGCATCTTGTCCCTGTTCTCTGGGAATTATTTCTAAATTATCATTGCTATTCTCAAAACCATGCAAGGAACTGAAAATGAAGAAGACCAACAGAGATAATATTCTTCCATGATGGAAGCTTGTCTCCAAACACACATCCAAAGAAAAGCACATTTAATGATAGTACTAAACGGAGATTGAGAGAGATTCAATGTTGTTTATAGAACCAGGGTCCCAGTACAGCAGGGTTTCCCAAACTTGCATTGCTGGATGGGGTATTCTAGGAGTTGAAGTCCACCTGGCTTAAAGTTGCCAAGGTTGAGAAACCCTGTAGTAAAGTGTCTTTTATTAGTTCTGGGGAATATGACCAACTTAAGGTTATGGTTATCCATGTATTGGGTAACCTTGATATGTTCAGCTAAGAACTAGCCTGAAAACGCCATTAATTCAGGATAGTCTTACTTGGTTTAGCCATTTTGAATATACCCCTCCAGTAATGGATCAGCCATGCTAAAATCTGTTCAGTGATTGGATTCCAAAGAATAGGCATCAAGTGTTGATTTTGAGGACCTGGAACTATCTCAAACAAATATGATTTTCAGAAGCCTTTTTCTGACTGCTGATTTCTCAATGATGCAATTAAAAAAATGTTTTCCTCACGGTCCTTCTCCTTAGGAAAGTCTGTGTGGCAGTCTCCTTTCTTACGTTAAAATTCCTAGCTAAGATTATCTTGTTCTGTTAGTCATATGATGGTTAACACTTCCTAGGTTTTTATCTGTGCTTTTAATTTTGTTCAGTTTATATTGATTTTATCATTACCTTTGTTGTGGTGGTGGTTTTGTTTCACATATAAATTGTTTCTGAAGGCAGCTTGAGCAACATCTAAATAAATCTAAATTCAATAAATAAATAAAAGAGATGAAAGTTGCATCATGGAAGGCTTGCAATTTTCCAAACCTCTAGGTAGTCCATGACATAAGACCATAATGAAGCCGGTCCATTACAGTCATTAGTTGTAACTGTTGTAAAATGTCCAACCTTTTTTGTGGTGGTGGTTAAATGAACATGGTGGTCATTAAACGAATTAAAGATTAGCCATGGCACTGTTTTGCTGAAAACTAGAAGTATAAGTTTTTGACAAAACAATAGTAAAACATGGTCACAGGATCACAGGATGCTGCAAATGGCAGTAAATGCAGCCATGTTGCTGGGTGCCTGAAGTTCGGTCACATGACCACAGAAGTGGCCCGACTGTTGGAACTTTAAATAGAACTAAAACAGAGGTGGTATTCAGCGGGTTCTGAACAGTTTTGGAGAACTGGTAGCAGAAATGTTGAGTAATTCAGAATACCACCTCTGATTGGTCCCGGCCCCGTCTATTCTCTGCCTCCTGAGTCCCAGCTGATAGGCTGGGTCTTCTTTTGTTGCCCTGCACAGGAGAATGGAGCTGGANGTCTTCTTTTGTTGCCCTGCACAGGAGAATGGAGCTGGAAAGCAGGTTAGTGGGGTGAGGAGGGAATGGAGATTTTACAGTATCCTCCCCCTGCCATGCCCACCAAACCACACCCACCAAACCATGCCACACCCACAGAACCGGTAGTAAAAAATTCAGAATCCTAAAGTAGATCTGTTCTCAAATCAAACATTCATTAAGTGAGTTATAAGTCAAGGACTAGCTTTAATTAATTGGCTTAAGAACTACAATCTGCTATCAGCCCCACAAGATAGACCAGGTTCAAAAATGAACTCCTCAGAAAGGCTAGAACTACTGTATATTTGACTGGCAGGCTATAATACAAGAATCCTGCAGCTCTGTGCTTTTCCTCCCCTCTCTCTTATACCCCATGGAATCAGGGAGAAGCCAACTTCTTCTGACTCCCTTTTCCTTTATTTTTTTCCTAACTCTCTTCTTATACTACTTCTACAAGGCTCAGAGTTGAACACAATTTTTCTGCAAATCTGAATGCAAACTTAATTCACTATATGTGCTGTTCTTTACAGATTCAAACAAACACAAAACAACAGAGGGATGCCAAAACCTTTTCTTGCAACTGTGTATCTAGTAAAGACAAGAAATCTTAGTAAAAAAATTGATATTGCCTCTGGGGATAAAGAAATAAGTTTTAGCGCATGGCTGACCAGCTTCTGAAGAAAAGGTAATAAGACCATCATTCATTCATTCATTCATTCATTCATTCATTCATTCATTCATTCATTCATTCATTGCTCATATCACTGTCTGGGGGATCNTCTGAAGAAAAGGTAATAAGACCATCATTCATTCA
This sequence comes from Laticauda laticaudata, assembly GCA_004320025.1. Lineage (NCBI taxonomy): Eukaryota > Metazoa > Chordata > Lepidosauria > Squamata > Elapidae > Laticauda > Laticauda laticaudata. The sequence goes on along the minus strand of BHFT01007000.1, from coordinate 17,393 downwards.
TTCATTCATTCATTCATTCATTCATTCATTCATTCATTGCTCATATCACTGTCTGGGGGATCCTGGATGGTTTATATCAAAAGACCAATTAAATACAGAGTTACAAAGGGGTTACAAATGAATAAATTGGAGCAGTTAAGGATTTCTCAGGAGCAAAGCTGCTGGTGACAGCATTACCAAGCTGGCTTCTTGGTAGTGCAGTACACTATCTGCTCACTATTGGCTACCTGTAATTTGGCAGTTCAAATCCTACCAGGGTCAAGGTTGACTCAGCCTTCCATCCAAGGTGGGTAAAATGAGGACCCAAAATTGTTGGTGGCAATATGCTGACTTTGTAAACTTGCTTAGAGAAGACTATTAAAGTGGTATATAAAGTGCTATTGCTATCTCTCTCAGGGCTGTGGGCAGGATTCCACTGAGTTATGGCTGATGGATTTAGACCCACCCCCAGCTGAACCTGTGGAGCCCAATTTACTGCATCTCTGCTACGTGAGTCGACCAAAATTACCTTAGCAGAATTGGGGGGGGATTTGCTCTTAAGAAAAACATTGGCATTGGTCAAATATTTCTTCAACTTTTGTGCTGAAGTGGGGATATATATATATATATATATTAATATATATATATATATATATATATATATATATATATATATATATATATTATATATATATATATTAACCATAGACACTGCGTGTTTCACTTTGCAGTTGATTATGGATTGTGTTACAAAGTGAGTCTTGCTCTTGCCCCAGTATATGTTTTGATACCTTAAAACATATACTTTTTGTTTATGACTGAAATGCCACATCGATTCACCTGAAACAAACAACCAAGAAATATTTTAAAAAACATTCTATTGCAATGTGTAAACAAAACCTTTTGTTTCTATAATTTCTGGTACAACAGGCTGTGAGACACAATACCTGGATTTTTCCTTGCATGGCTCTGTAACTATCCCAGATGCTGAAAAAATTCAACAGGCTCTTTGTGAATAACTGGCTAAAAAGCAAATCTGATTAGTTTTGATGCAGCCAGGCTATATTTATATTCTTCAGGATGTGGTAATCAGTCTTTAAGCATCACGAGTGAACAAAAATTGCTTTCAGATGAAAGGCACCCATATACATACACAACATAACCTTATTTTCTTTCAAGGAACTTTATATTATGATAAAATGAGCAAGAAATAGTGGAGAGGATATAAGGGGGAGGGGTCAAATGCAACAAAAATAATGCACAGACAGTTCTTGACTTACAACCATGATGGAAACCAGAATTTCTGTTGCTAAGCAAGTCAGTTAAATGAGTTTTATGATTTTTTTTACCACAGTTCAGCAAATCACTGAAGTTAAGTGAACCAAGTGCTTGTTAAGCAAATCTGGCTTCCCCCATTGAGTTTGTAAGCCAGCTGGGAATATCACATATGGTAATCAATGACATGATCCCAGAACATTGCAGCGCTCTTTCTCTCTCTCTCTCTCTCTCTCTCTCTCTCTCTCTCTCTCTCTCTNCTCTCACACACACACACACACAACACACACACACACACCTTGATCACATGACCGTGAAGATGCTGCAATGGATATAAGTAATTTTCCCCCCAGTGCTGTTGTAGCATAGAACAATCGCTAAATGAATGGCTGTAAGTCAAGGACTACCTACCCTGTTTCCTCGAAAATAAGACCCAGTCAGAAAATAAGCCCTAGCATGATTTTTTCAGGATGCTCATAATATAAGCCCTATCCCCAAAATAAGCCCAATTAAGAATGTCAGCCAGACAGATGCATTTAGTACTGTATTTTCCAAAAAATAAGACCTAACTGGAAAATAAGCCCTAATGCATCTTGTGGATCAATTTTCAGGGAAATGTGGTGACGCAGTGGTTAGAATGCAGTACTGCAGGCTACTTCTGCTGATTACCAGCTATCTGCAATTTGGTGGTTCAAATGTCACCAGGCTCAAGACTGACTCATCCTTCCATCCTTCTGAGGTCAATACAATGAGGACTCAGGTTGTTGGGGGGCACTATGCTGACTCTGTAAAACCACTTAGAGAACAATGTAAATCTAAATGCTATTGCTATATACCAATACCATTCACAATGCCTTTCTCTCTTTGAAAACTATTCTTGCTACCACCCAGCTTTAGGAGTGGCAATTAATGCAGCCCTGCCATTAACCCCTTATCCCCACCACTGCAGTTGGCACAATTTCTGCACATAAACAAGGAAACCAAAGTGAATAGTTTGCTATCCTCCTCTCCTTAGCCAAATAGCCAGCTGCAGAAACATGTTTTTTTTTTAAAAACTGTATTTGATACAGTCTATTTTTAGTAAGTTAACCCTTTAGGTGTATTTGGGGAGGGGGATTACATATCTTCCCAGGGCTCTAAATTCAACGCAGTTTCTTTTCTTTAAACTTCTATTTGTTTTTGAGGATCTGACTCCTTTCTATGAGATTTTTCATGATATTCCCTTTCCCTCAGTTTACTCACTTGTGCTCATGTAGCTGTTTTGTACTTGATCCATATGTATTCTCGTATATGACTATATGTACTTCTATTGGGCTGATAGCTCATTTTTATACTGTATTTAATCTACATTAATTCAGCCTCCCTTTGTGTTTGAGCTTTTACACACACACACACGCACACACTTCTCAAGTTCCCTATTCCCACTGCATTCAATTTACTTTTATGTTCCCTACCCCCCATATACCCTCCTCTCACTTCTGTATAACTAAATGGGCAAAAGCACATTCTTTTACACAGCCATTTTCACTTCTTTCAGCATTTATTCATTCCTCACAGCAAGCCTCCTGCTACCTTTCTGAAGCATTTACACATCTTAAAAATTTGACAACTTCAATCTACCCATAATAAACATTCTACTCACAATCCTTCATTTATTTTTCAGATTGTTCACCATTTTTCAATCACACACAACTATTCGCATTTCCTCTTCAAAATACAATTGCCACTTGTGATCTATTAATTTGCAGATCCATATTTCACCTTGCTTCCCACAAGCTCACATTCCTTGCAAATTGCTTGGCTTCTCAGCCAACAATATCACACCATTTGCATTATAAAAAGATTCATCCATTTACACTGCTGATCAACAAATCCTTAAACCTTACCATAAACATTTCTTACGTAATTATTCATATCATATCCACATCCTTATGCAATTATCTATAAATACTTCTTTGTCCTTACTTCCTACTCAGTAAGCTTCAAACTTTTTACTAAGAATTTCACCTATTGTCACACATGCTTTCCCTCCCACCATATACCATTTTATTACATTAAGCAACCTATTTTCAAATCCACTTTTATACAAAAGTTCCATAATTCAAGGTTATGCACTTTATCATGTGCTTTCTCCTTTTTTATGTTTTAATCACTTGAACTTTATAGTTTAAAAAATGATGTTATATATCTTTTAATTTTAGGCTGGGAGCTGCCCAGAGTTGATTGAAAGATGGGCAGCTATATAAATGTTTTAAATGAATAAATAAAAATGAACAAACTTGCAGTAAACTATTTCTCACCTACATACATTTCTCAATAAATTGCTGAAGAGCAAAATGTTGGTTCTCACATTCCCACTTGGGCAGAAAGCTCCATTGCATTCTTCTAGTCATCAGCTGCAACATTTATATACACTTTAAACAAGCCTGAAAACTATTTTCATATGCATTTTCTTTCTTCAGTTAAGAACACAAGGACATAAGCAGCACCTGCTGGATCATGCAGTCCAGCAATCTGTTCCATGGTGGCCAACTAACTGCATAAGAAAGCCTACTATTCTCCCACAGCCATCAGGGCTACTTGCCATAGGTCCTCAACACTTCCAACATTTCCTCCACTTCAGTTTCATCCCAAATCATGTCATCACTTTTATTATTAATCCCATTTGCTCTTCTTGAAGCTCCTTGGTTTAACCCATATGTGTGTGTGTATATGTGTGCATATATATCCATCAAAATCACTGTTTTCTCTTTTGTACAGTCTTTGCTGTTTCTTTTTCTTTCTGTATATATTATACAATGGTTTTCCTCATTTTCATAGCAGTTATGTTTGTTATCTGCATTTTCTCCCCATCTACAGGTTCTTTTACTTCATCATTCCATCAATAATTCTTTTTCATGCTTCCCATGAGCATAACTCAACGCATTTCTTTCTTTTTTTTTGAAGAAAATTTTATTGATTTTTAGAAACAAACATAAACAAACACAACACAGAACATTGAAAACTTTTCTGAAAGCAGCCTAATCCCAGGTTACATCTCTTTGTACAGACACCAATTTCAAATTCATGCTCATTTTTATATACCATTCCATATCTATTACCATTCTACATTTTCTATATAGCTTCTCCCCTCTTTTAACTTTCTTAATTTTATTTTGTTTCATCTCAAAATCAGATCATTATATTTGTATTCTTTGTCTGTCCTATTTCAACTGTCTATTATCTTTTCTCATTAAACAAAATTCCTCCTGTGGTCACTGATTGGAGTTATGATGCCTTTACATCTTTCCCCTAAAGTTATAACACTTAATATAGAACATAACTTCCATTTTGGATTCTGTAGTACATTAAGCTACACGCTACATTAAAAAGATAAAGAAAAATAAATATATAATATAATTAAAACAACAATCTATACCAATTCAATTCTATCATTAAGTGTTAATATTCATTTAAATTTTAAACATTTTAACACAATACTTTTCAAGTCGGGATCATGCTTCTATGGGAACGCTTATAAACTTTCCATAATTACTTCACCCTCACTTTCACTTGCATTCTAAAACCTTATGTTCATTAAAATGTTCCCATTCCTTTTCTAAATTAATTCTCTCAATTAATTCATTCCATTTATTTTATTCACAAATGTTTCACTAAATCATACGTTGTTTTCAATTTTCTAACATTATTTCTAAATTACAAATATAACAATACAATCATATGTACCTTTGCAAAATCACTTTTCAATTAAAATTTTACCCATTATCTCTTAAATAAAGCGTTTCTTTACATCTTTGCTTCACACCCTTGTAGCTTCTCTTCCCTTCCTCCCTCTTTGCTTCTTCTCTCTGCCCTTTTTACCCCCTTGTCTCTCCACCTTGATTTCCCTTTTCTGTATTCCTTTTTCTGTTGCTTTCTTCACATTATATCCACTTTTCACCTTATTTTTCTCCTTTTCTGGTTGTTTTTTCTAGGTCTCAAATTTCTATTTCTCTTTCCCCTGTCTTTCCCCTTTCTTCCCCAAGTAGAGTTACTTGTTCATTTAAAATGGCTTCTTCTTTGTCCATCTTCTTAGTCTTTCTTTGTAATTTCTCTAGGTAGAGATGCGCATTGTCTAAGATTGAAAAACAGAACCAAGAGATCCTTCCTTTTTGTTCCTCTTCTTTAATGTTTTTAAATTCTTATTTCAGTTCTGCACAAGTTTGATGCATTGTAGAAGGTTTTTTTTCTTTTAAAAACCACCCAATGTTTTTAATCCTTCAAATATAGTTCAAAAGTCCTAAAGTCAGCAAGCAAATCAAATACACAGCTATTCTTGTTTGACACCTTCTTCCTTTTTCACTTTCTCTCCTGGGGTTGTATTTAGTTACAAAGTTCCAGTTAAAAATGTAATCTTTTAGAAGTGCTGTCTAAAAATTTAACTTTAGATCTCTTTAGATTCCAGGCTATCTCCTCCTTCCAATCCTGTTCTTGATTCTCTTCCTCTCCCTTCCGCACTTACAGCAAAAAAAAAATATTCCTCTCTTTTTTTTCCCTTTATATTCGAAATCTTTTTTCTATCACCTTGACATTAAGTTTTCCAGCTCAAATACTTGTTGATGCTAAAGCGATTTTTCCGATTTCTATTCATCTCTGTTCAGCTGTTCCACTAAGGAAGGAGAGTTGAAAAATTTTTTTTTTTCCCTTTTCACTTTCATTCTCTGTTCTGATCTTCTTTGTGGAGTGATGTATCTTTTTTAAAAATTTGAGTTCCAGGATGCCTTAATTGTTGTTTCTTGTTCCGGTCAGCCAAAACTTTCACTTCAGCACTTTCTTCCTCCTACACATTCTTTTCCGCTTCTTTGAGGTGGCCATTTCTGACTGCCGTGCTACCGCCTGCAGGAAAGGGAGTTTAGCCAGCTGGGGAGGAAAGATGCGGCTTTTTCAGCCATCTTCACTGACCTCTACGGGATGGCTTAGTCCCAAAGCCAGCTGGCTCGGGGTGCTCCAGCGGCGCGCCCAGGCAGAAACCGCGCATGATTGCGGATTCCTGCCTGCCACCGAAGCCCTGCAAACCAGAAGTTCAACTCAACACATTTCTATGGCAGTCTAAAACATATGTCTTTTTTGTTCTTTCCCAAGTTCTTCATCATCCTCTTTATTTATGCCCACTTTTCATGCATTTTGTTGAAACATTAATCTGTCCTCTGTTTTTTTTTAATACAGAACTCATAATTTTTTCAGCACTTTACTTTCTCTTCCTTGTCTTGCCTTGTGTTGTCTTCCATGTCCATAATTTCTCAAGACATTCTTGACACTGCTGAAAAAACCCAAAGCTATGTCTTCCATTCAGGTTTCCAGGATGCAGGGCTATTCCACCTGTCCCTTCTTATTTGGAATGTATATGTGAAGAAAAAAATTGAAGAAGAATAGAAAAAACACTACATAGGTTATAAATGGAAGTCTGCACCATCTCTGTCTCTCCTCGCCATTAGCATTCCCTGAGTGAAGTAGGCAATGGCTCTTAAAGAGAGGTAGCATTAGTTGCTAGCTGTAGTAGAATGCCTGGTTAATAAAGAAGAAAAACCATTTTTCAAAGGATATATTCTTTGTCACATATAAAATTTCAGACTGTTGCCTAAGAATCACAGCTTTCAGTAAAAGCAGGAGAGGTTTTGGGTCCAAACGATCTCTTCCAAAAAGCATCCAAAGGACCATTTAGAAATAAAAAATGCTTTAAAAGCTACAGTTTGGCAACAGGAAAATTAATTGTGGACACATATTAAATTCACTTAAAATTTCGTGTCCTGGAGTCAGATCAAAAATAATTTCTGGCTAAGAGTGGCAATGGCATCTTAGAAAAACCCACATGTATATTTTAGAGATTTTCATCATCACTTCTTTTTTTTCCTGATCATCAGCATCCAAGTCTACCAGTACAACTAAAAGCAGTAGTATAAATCCATTTATTTCACTTTTGTGCAGTGTGGTTGACAAAGTGCTGCTCTTCAATTGGATAGAAAAGCTGGGTTCTGATTTCTACTTATTATTAAGATTAATGAAACCATGGCGCTAATTCCTCAGTTAACCTAATAGGTTGTTTTGAGAGTAAGATGATGTGGAATCATTCCAAAAAGAATTCTACACTTCTAGGAGAATGGGTAAATTAAAAAAGAAAAATTGTTTTCGGTTTAATCCAGTTTCCAATGTCTACTCACCTGCTGGTTTCTTGTTACAGCTGGGAAAAGATAGGCAGGGAAGTGGGGGGGAAAGTTCTAAGGAAACCAGGAAGTGGCTATGTTTATTTCTCACAAGCAGCAGTGGAGGAAGGGGTAACAATATTATCTCCATTGTGCCACATCAGGCTGCAGAGACAGTGACTAAAATCATCATTATCAGGGTATAGAAATAGGTGCCTTGGGAAAGGCCTAGCCTAATCTGGTTATCTATTAATAACTAATCAACTTAGCTATTTAAGTAGAGGAACATTGAATTATGCCAAATCACATCATCAGTCTGAAGTAACACAACTCAAATAGCACAAGTTTGCCATCTCATCTGCTGTTTCTGAGAACTAAGCCAGAAAGTGTGTGTGTGGGGGGGAGAATCAGAGTAGGCTTTTCTAAGTGGGAGTTAATGTGTGGGACATAAAAAAAAGGACATCTTTAGAGGATTTCTACTTGGATATTATTTGTCCCTGAGTATTTATATTTTTATTCTTTCCTCCATCAGATGTTCTCGGATTATATATTGTACTTTAAATATAGTAAAAAAATAGGATAAAAATACATAATCATAAGTACATTTTAAATATGGATGAAAGCAGCACACTGGAGAGTGAAGACAAAGGCCTGTATTTAAATACATCTTTCACTTGATAAATTTCTCTTTTATACCCCCTCAAAAAAATCTGTTGCCAGGCAAATCTTGGGGAGGGAGTTCCCCAGATTGGTTGCCACAGCAGAAAATTCTTTTCTTTTTCTTTGTTTGACATCTGTCTTACTTCTGAAATGTATAGTTTCTCAGCTGGTTGATATGAACAAAGGAGTTCCTGTAAGAATATCATTCTGAAGCCATGATGTAGGCCTTTGTAGGTAAATGCCCAACTTGAATTGGGTTGATCAAAAGCAAATAACTCCTTTTTAGTTTCAAAGCAACAGGAAAGATATATTCCCAGAAATTTATCCTGGTTAAAATGTTCCTTGCTATGCTTCCAGACACCTGCAAGGACAGGTTTATATGGTAAGCTAAAATAGATTGTTGGAGAATTTATAAACAATAGCTAAATTGTCCAAAGAATGATATAATCAAAACTACACTTTTTGTCACTGAGATCAGTTTGGATTTTAGTAGCAATCTGTGAACTCTGAGTATGTTGGTACATATTATTATTCAAATTAATCTACTCTTTACAAATGGAAATCACACCTGAAAAAGCCCAAGTAATATGTCATTTTGTAGACAAGGACACATACACTGATGATAGAAATGTAAGTTATGTAACCCATATAACTGGCCAGCTAACAGATACTGTAATTCTTTATGGATTTCCAAAATATGAATTTATCACAATTGATTTAAAGGCAGTGGAACTTACATTTCTACCAAGACTTTGTCTCTTAACTGCTTGCTCATTTCCTAAGTTCACACACTAATGCTATTACTTTAAATGTCTACAGTTTTGCAGCTTATCAAGTATTTATTGAAGAAGCAGAGGAAATAACATCTATAGTGGTGCCTTCCCAATGGGTGGGAGAAGTGTTACATACATAGGGTGTATGTGTGTGTGTGAGAGAGAGAGGGTGGGGGGAACTAATCCACAGATTGAAAAAGATATTGGTCTTAAAGGACACTGATTATTTTTTAATAATGATGAATCATTAAATTACATTCCATTTCTTGGAACTACATTACTAGCTTTCAAAAAGTTATGAAATTTGTCATAGTATGGTGATCAACCTGGGTGGGTTGACTCAGAAAAATTAGTTCTTAACTGTTAAATATGCATGACACCTCATGACTATGTATGTACACAGAGTCTGATGTCAGACTCCACTTATTGGTCCAGCCCCTGGTGGGAGAAATAAAGTTCCAGCCACTGGCTGAAGTTTTGGACAGCAGCGGCTATAAAAGCTGGCACCTGTTGCAGCTCACCGCTTCATTTGGTGGATCTTAAAATAGTTTCTTTGCAATCTACTGTCCTGCTTCTTCACTCAGTGCACCCATTTAACACTAACCAACAAATTTAGACGTAATAACAAAAGCCCTTCAATTTTGCACTAGCTGGTTAATATGCCAGCTGTTCAGACTGCATGGAAGTTGGGATCCCTTCCAAATTTTTTGGAAGGGATTAGATGGGTGATTGCTCCCCCTCTCACGATTAATTACATATATTTGAAGCAGAAAAGTATAATAACCTGTAGTTAGGGTTAAAATTAGGGTTAGGTCTCCATGAATTCAAAGGGCAAAATCGAAATCACCAATTGATTTGGAGCACTAATCCCTCTAACTCATCTGACTCATCTGACTCAATTGCCAAATTCACTGGATTCGGAGTGCGTGATTATGTTTAGGAGGTTGCTGATTTATCAAGTCAGCCTTATCTACATTTGCTGATAAGATACATGGAAAAATCCCATTGGGGGTAATATACACCTAGGGTTAGAGTTATGTCTGCATGAATTCGGATATAAAAATGGACATCACCATCAGATTCAGATAAGTCAGCACCCTCCTCACCATAATCAAGCACTCTGAATCTGATGCTGATATCCATTTTTATGTCCGAATTCATGCAGACATAACTCTAACTAAAATGGACATCTCCAGCAGATTTGGAGTGCTTGATTATGCTTAGGAGGGCACCAATTTATCGAGTCAGCCTTATCCAATTTTTCCAGGAAATTACACCTAAGATTAGGTTTAGGTCCCCATGAATTTGGAGAGCAAAATGGACATCGCCAATGGATTTGGAGTGCTTAATTATGTTTAAGAGGGTGCCAACTTATCGAGCTACCTGATCCCTCCATTTGCTAGCCTCGCCCTGGCCCCATTCAGGGCAAAGTCCTCCTGTCCCCTCCTCCCGTGGCGGGCTTTTTCACCCTTTGCCAAAAGGTTATTTCTCTGGGTGCTTGTCTACATGTTGGACTCTCACAGTTTCTTCAGCCTTCATGGATCAACCAGTTTGCTGAAATGCAGAGACATGTAACAAGCAGTTTAGGTGAACCGGCTGAATCCTACCACTGACCTAACCTTTGGTGTATTTTCCCTCCCAATGGAATGTTCCCATGTATTTTACCAGAAAACGAAGATAAAGCTGACTTGAAATGTCACCACCCTCCTAAACATCATCATGAGCTCCAAATCCATTGACAATGTCCATTGTGCCCTCTGAATTCCTGGAGACCTAAGCCTAAGTGTATTTTCCCCCAATGGGATTTTCTCATGTATTTTACCAGCAAACATGAACAAGGCTGACTCGATAAATGAGCACCCTCCTAAGCATATTCAAGCACTCCGAATCCATGAAGAGTTAACACTAACCATAATAGACATCACCAACAGATTCTGAGTGAGTGATTATGCTTAGGAGGACTTATCAAGTCAGCCTTATCCAATTTTCCGAGGAAAATACACCTCGGGTTAAATGTTAAGTCTCCATGAATTCAGAGAGCAAAATGGACAAGGCCAATGGATTTGGAGCACTTGATTATGGTTAGGAGGGTGCTGATTTTTAAAAAATAAACTTTTATCGATCTTACAATTAAAATAAATGAACCAACACAAACACAACATAGAAAAATAAAGAAAAATAAGAAAAACAAATTAAAGACAGTTCCATTATCGACAGTTTGTGGTTTCTCATTTGTATCATTATTGGTGTCATATTTACAATTAAAGCTTAATGGGAGTATATAGTTACTACAGTTATAGCTTAGCCTCCTTTACAGTTTATTGTTGTTTATTATTATATTATCTATCTTCGTTCTATCCAATTATACCAACAGTTACAACTCTCATAATATTCTGATGACTCTTTGTCTCCAAGTGTGAGGGTCAATTTATCCATTTCTGCACAACTTACTATTTTCTGAATAGTCATTTCCTCTGTTGGAATATAAGATTGTTTCCAACATTGTGCAAAGGCCAATCTAGCTGCCATGAGTATGTGTAATATTTTGTATTTGGCTTTTTTTGGGAATTGTCTATTAAATATCCCTAGTAAGAATAATTCTGGTTTGAGTTCAATCTGTTCAGTCATAATTTCCTCCAACTATTTTTTAATTATCTGCCAATATCTTTGGGCTTCTGTACAGGACCACCACATGTGGTAGAATGTTCCATGTTTCTTTTTGCACTTCCAGCAAATTGGATTCATGTTGGGCAACATCTTTGCTAATCTTGAAGGAGGGAGATGCCATCTGTAGAACATTTTATAGGCATTTTCTTTGTATGTTGCCGATTTTGTAATTTTATTATTTCTGATCCAAATCTTTTCCCATTCTATTAAAGTAATGCTGCGTCCTATATTTCTATTCCAAGCTATCATATTACCTTTGACTACTTCCTCCTCTAGTTCTATCTCTAATAGGCAATTATAAAATTTTGTCATTTTTTTTAACTGGACCTAATAAGATTGTTGTGGTTTACTATAGATTACAAAATTCTTATTCTGTTTGTATCTATTTTGTACTTGGAGACAAGCCCACCAGTCAATTTGTAGCCCTTGTTCTTGGAGATCTTGCCATGATTTTAAAGTTCATTGTGTATCCAGTAAATCTTTGTATTTTATCATCTTAGGAGGGTGTGATTTACCGAGTCAGCCTTATCTGCGTTTGCTGGTAAAATACATGGGAAAATCCCATTGGGGGAAAATACACCTATCATCAGTGTCAGGTCTCCATGAATTCAGAGAGCAAAATGGACATTGCCAATGGATTCAGAGCAGTTGATTATCCTTAGAAGGATGCCACCTTATGAATCAGCCTTAACTACATTTTGTAGTAAAATACAAGGGGAAATCCCATTGGGGGAAAATATAGCTAGGGTTAGGTCTCCATGAATTGAGACATCAAAATGGACATTACCAACGGATTAGCATTAAGAGGTGATGTTTCTGAGGAACGAGGGTGAGCTTATCATGGAGACAAGGAGTTCATGGTCCCAAAATCTTGCGTAGTAAGGCAAAGAATTGGGGAGAAGTAGAGGGAGAGCAAAGGATAGAAAAGCCAGCCATGCAAGGAGGGGCCAGGAGGACATGGCACTGGACGAGGCAGGGGCAGCACCAGGAAATGGAGGGATCAGACAATTCACCAAAATGCAGACACATGTAACAAGCAGTTTCGGCGAACTGGCTGAATCCCACCACTGACTTTAATCCTAGGTGTATTTTTCCTCCCAATGGAATTTTCCCAAGTACAATTTTACCAGGAAACATGGATAAGGCTTACTGCATAAGTAGGTGCCTTCCTAAGCTTAATTAAGCTCTCCAAATCCATTGGCGATGTCCATTTTGCTCTCTGAATTCATGGGGACATAACTCTAACCAAAATGGGCATCACCAACAGATTCGGGGTACTTGAGTATGCTTAGGAGGGCACCAATTAATCGAGTCAGCCTTATTCACATTTCCTAGGACATTACACCTAAGGTACGGTTAGGTCTCCATGAATTTGGAGAGCAAAATGGACATCGCCAATGGATTTGGAGTGCTTGATTATGCCTAGGAGGGTGCTGATGTTTCAATTCAGCCTTCTCCCTGTTTACTGGTAAAATACTGAAATGTAAAACATTATAAAGAACAGTTGCAGGAATTGAGTATGTCTAATTTAATGAAAAGGAGGACTGGGGTGACATGATAGCTATCTTCCAATATCTGAGAGGCCGCCAAAAAGAAGGCAGAGGGAGGCAACCAATTCTTCAAATCACCTGAAGACAGGAGAAGAAGCAATAGTTGGAAACTAACCAAGGAAATAACCAACCTAGAACTAATGAGAAATTTTCTGATAGTTAGAATAATTAATCAGTGGAACAACTTGCCTCCAAAAGTTATGAATGCCCCAACACTGGAAATTTTTAAGAAGAGATTGGACAATGATTTGTCTGAAATGTTATAGGGCTTACCACTTGAGCAGGGAGTTGGACTAGAAGACCAAACGAAACAAACAAAACATTAAAAAGTTACGATATTTATGTAGTTCCTTACTATGCACTTCTAAATTATGTTAAAGTAATCAAAGCATCTTTACAATCCTCAAGACATGTCACAACTTTTGGGCATCCCTAATGTTTGGAAATTGAATGTTGAAAAAATTGACACGCCTTAATCCTTCAAGGTCTCTTCCAACTCTGTTATTCTGTAATTCTATACTATAGCTTGGGTTGGAAGTGGCTGAGTGACCCATAGTCACTGGTTAAGAATTTTTATGGTGTGGACAGACTTCAGCGTGGGTCTCCTTAGTCCCTAGTCCAGGGCCTTAACCATTACTCTAGACTGGCTGGAAGGTAGAGAAATATTGGGGAAATGGAACTAATTCTTCACTCATTCAGTTATCAAATTTATATAGCTGCCAGTTTCACAAATTTCACTCTGGGCAGAGTACAATTAAAAAAAAACCTCATAGAAAACAAACATCAAAACATTAAAAAAAAAAAGTATTTATTTTAAAGTCTAAAAGACAGCATCTCTGGTGTTAAAACAATGTAGCCATCTCAGCAATTCTCTATTTCCTTCCATGCTTAGTGACATGTTTTGAGGGACTTCCAGAAAAGTGCCAAGAATTAGTTCACTTTACTCTCTTTATTGCTAAGGATCTAATACAAATACCAATGCCTGAACCAGTTTTTTCAAGAAAAATATAGGACAAACTGAGATAAATAGAGATAATGAGTGCTGAAATTATAAGTCAAATTAACTAACTAAAAATAAATCTTTAGGCTCACCCAAGAGTTTTTGAAGAACTTAGATATGAAATTGCTGATCTTTTTGCTAAAATATGAATCTTCCTTTTTATCTTGGCATTTATCCCTGTAAAAGGAAAACAGCCATTGAGATCACAATTTTTTAAAATGGATTTAGGGGCAATGTAAGAAACTTAACATCTGGAGAAAATTGCTGATATTATTAAAGATAAAATAATTATATAAGTAGAAGAAGGAGTCTTGGTGAAAAGAAACTAACAGATTCCACAAAAGTAAGTCAAATCTCACTTCCAATTTAGACTTGAAGGAATCAACAAGTACATAGTCAAGAATAACCCAATAAGTTATTAAGTTATCTACATAAGACTTTCAAGGCTCCTTTGACATTTCTCACCAAGGATTCCAGAGAAAGCTGGCAACCAATTTAAAAAAATTGGTTGCTGCTGCATACTGCTGGCTCATAATTAAGTGATCATCCACTAGGACTCCAAAGTCCCTCTCATAGATACTGTTTTTGAGCTAGATTTTGCCTAATCTGTACTTGTACCTTTGACCATTTATCAAATCTGATTGATTGGGCAAGTAAAGAAGAATAAATGATCAATTCTCACACTGGTAAGGTGTGTATAAAATGAGGTACTTTATTGTTAGTACTATTCTTTTTAATTTGATGAACTCACCTGCTTAAAGTGATGAAATTAAAAAAATGGATTAAGAATCTTGTCAAATGTGATGAATTAACTACAAAACGGCAAGGGCAATTCACTGTAAATAAGTATCAGTTACTTATGTTCGAATAAAAAAAATCCATATTTCATTAATGAGACCTGAGCTAGTAATGGTTGGCCAGGAAAGGGATCTTCGACTCATGGTAGGCAATTCAATGAAAAAGTCAACCTACTGTTCAGCTCCTGTAAAACATACATGCACGCACACAAAACCCCATAAAAGAACACAATTCTGCATTTGAAATTGAGAGTATAACTTTCAATATAATAATGTTCTAATACATTTGTGTCAAGAACATGCTTGAAGAATCGTAGGCAATTCAAGTTAGCAATCCAAAATGATGTTATAGAATTTGAAAAGCTGCACATATGACAACCAAACTGATTAACAGAGCATAGCAGCTCCCTTACCAGAAAAGACTACAGTAATCACTAGCCAGGACTGTTTGGCCTTGAATCAAGGAAATAAGCATGCAGGGTGAGGAGAGAGAAACATGCAGGATGCTGTTTTTCTTCTTTCACGATAATTCAAAACCAGCTTCTGAATTAAAGGCAGAGAAACATGGGACCAGCAAACTATTTTGTTACACAGTGCATAGTTAAATTCTGGAATTCACTGCCAGCACTTGTAGTCAGTTTACTTGCAGCCAGTTTAGATGAGAGTGCTCAGGTTCGCAAGATTAGATAATCAGTGACTATTAATGCTGATGACTCTTTATTACCTTTTGAATCACAGCTTGCTGTAATACTGAATGCTGGGAAGTGACTGTGGATAGGGGTAATTGATTTACTTACCAAACCTCTAAGGTCATCTGACCCCATAACAATTCTGGGTGGTACACAATACTAAAAACAGTCAAAAACAATATAAAGAAGGAAGGAAGGAGCAATAAAACACCCTACCTAAAGATAAAGATATAGATAGACATAGAATACTTTATTGGCCAAGTGTGATTGGACACACAAGGAATTTGTCTTGGTGTAAATACTCTCCAGTATACATAAAGAAAAGATACGTTAGTAAAGAATCAAGAATCATAACGTACAACACTTAATGATAGTCATAGGGTACAATAAACTATTCTGTTAAGAGGCCTGCCTGGTGGAGAAGGTCGATAGGAACAGTGTAGATCTCTGTGGAGATGCTGCTACCTGGACTCCATTGAATGAAACTGTTTAATGGAGGGACTCTAGCGCGTGCTAATTCCGTCTGACAGTAAGAGCAGGCAGAAGCTATAGGAGATAAATGATCCCTCAGATAACCAAAAGCCCCTTGCCATGAAGTGTTTTATACTGATCATCAGTATTTTTAATTGTTTGTATCTGGCAGCTTGCTGGTAACCATTACAGCTCATGAAGCAGAAGAATTACATGATTGTGGCATAGCTGTCATTTCCTGTGCTACTGCATTCTGGACCAGCTGCAGTTTCAGATGGGTAGCTCCATGTGTAGAGTATATGGCCGTGGACCTCCAGGTCCAAGAATGGATGCAATTAATGCATNAGAATGGATGCAATTAATGCATAAGAAAGCTTTATGCAAAGATCTCCTGGCCATACACTGCTTTTCTGGGACAAATGCACAAGTCCAGCAAAGTTGTATGCTTCCAAATAGGGGGACAATCTGGGCCAGATGGTTCAAATAACTGCAGCCACTCAATTTTCCTAGGGTTGAGCCTGAGTCTATTCCTCCCCACCTTGACCACCAAAGCCTTGTGCCACTGGGCCAAGGGTGAAAACATATTAACGTTCTCCAGATATGCATTCAGTTGCCCATCCCATCTAGATACAGAATGCTGGATAAGGTGAAGCAATGGATGGATTCAGCCAAGGCCGTTAGAAGGGTGTTGAGGTTTCAGGTATACATCCACTCTGGATCAGATCTGCGCCTCGTATAACACAAAGAAGCCAGCCAGCGTGTGAGTGTGTGTGGGTGGGTGGGTGAGTGGATGTGGGCAACTGCCCCTATTCTGGGTTGCACGAAAAAGGCTGCAATCACAGGTTATTTAGCGCAAACATTCCGCAGAAGTCATCCAAGTATACGTTATGCATGAGGAGCGAAACCTTCTTTCACCCTGTTACGCCAGGGTGCCAGAGACGGGACGGAATTGTTCCACATACTTTCTCACTTTCTTGTTCATGGGTGGTCAAGAGATTTTGTCCTCCTTCCTTCCTTCCTTGCTTCCTTCCTTCCCCCCTCCCTTTCTTTCTTTCTTTCCTTCTTTCCTTTCTTTCTTGCTTCCTTCCTTTCTTTGCTGTCTTTTTCTTTCTTTCCTTCCTTTCTCTCCTTTCTTTCCTTCCTTCCTTTCCTTTCTTCCTTCCTTCTCTTCCTTCCTTCCCTTCCTTCCTTCGTTTCCTTCCTTTCTTTCTTTCCTTTCCTCCTTTCCTTCTTTCTTTCCTTCCTTTCTTTCCTTCCTTCCTTTCTTTCATTCTTTCTTTCTTTGCTTCCTTTCTTTCTTTCCTTTCTTCCTTTATTTCTTCCTTCCTTTCTTTCTTTTCTTTCTTCCTTCCT